>PVJA010014871.1:0-23369 GCA_004027025.1 Myocastor coypus
CCCCTTCTTCTTCTTCTTCTTCTCTTTTTTAAAAATGTATTTAGTACAGGGTCTGCTGGGTCTCACTACATAAATTGGACAAATAGTGATCTTCCTGTTTTCAGCCTCCCAAGTGCTGAGATTATAGGTGCATACTACCACACCCAGTCTCAGTCACCATCTCAGTGCCCTGGAGGCGAGGGCAGCACAGCACACCAGGTATCAAACTCTGGTTCTGTGTCTTCCTACGTATGTGCTTCAATCTGCTGAGCTATCTGGCTGGCTCTTGACAGCAGATCTTGGTACCATCCACATTTCATTCTTTTTTTGGTGTATGCAGAATGCTAGGGTTCTGAGGTTAAGAACACTTCTATTTCAACTTCAGAAGGCCTGAGAAGTCTGACAGTGTATCTTTGAGAAGGCAGAGTATAAAGCTGTAAGTGTAAAGCCAAACATGCTGGGAAGTCCCCAGAAGTTTGGAAAATCCAGGAACATGATCAGCTGAGGAAATCTGCAAGAAGGGAGCAAAGTGGGTCCAAGAGAGAAAATGTGGTTGTCTGAGCTACAACCACCAGAAGTGCAATAGAAGTGGAGTTACATGTAATGTACAATTTGCACAGATTTCCCAAAGCAAAATAAACACTAATTGTGAAGCACTGACACATAGATTTCTAGTGATATTTTAGATTTGCAGCACATTTGAATGAAAAGTGCAGAGTTCCTGTATACCTCCCCCATTTTCTACCCAACTTCCCCCATTATCAATATCCCATACTAGAATGGTTCATTTCTTGTACTTTATAGGCCCATATTGACATATCATTACTACCCAATATCTTTAACTCATACACTAAGTTATTTTGCTTTGGGCAAACAGACAAGTTTTTAACAAGATCTTTTGCTGTAGAAAAGTAGTGAGACAAAATGTCAAGGCCCACATTTATCAAATGACAAACTTCTTCAACTATTGATTTCTCTTATCCACTAGGTCCACTACTAACATGTCCACCAAATAGCTTCTTCTCCCTCTGCTAGCAGGAACAAACATTATAGACAGAATACAGTCATTAGTAAAACCTAGAAAGCTTGGCATAATTTAAGCTACCTCTGTTTAAAAAAAAAAAAATACCCAAAGGAACCCTATTCTCCTAGGGCTAATCAAAATACAAAGTGCTTTTTTTGTTTGTTTGTCTTGTTTTTAAGAGACTAGCAAAGAAATTCGCAGAGGAGTGACAGCAGAACCTGAGATCTCCAGACACCAGTTTGAGGCTCTTGGTAGCAGCCCTTAGGAGTTGGAGGGCCCTGAGAGCCAATTAGCAAGAGAAGTAAGGGCTGAGCAAGTAAAATGATTCCAGCAGCTTCCAGTTAAAAGTGAATGGATCCCACAGCACCAAAGGGCAGTGACTAAAACTCTTGCATCAGCCAAGTTCCAGTATCAACTCCCAGAAGAGGAGAGAGCAAAGGGAATGAGTACAGTAGAGCTGCTGAGGCACCCCACACTCCTCCAAGCTTCTACTTCCTATCCCAAGGAAGTATGCACACCTGGCAATTAAGGTGCAAGTGGTATTTCTTGATTAGCCAAATAGAAAGCCCCAGCACATTGTGAGACATGGGACATGAGATACATACCCTAGAGAGTTACGTAGAGGCTGACAACACAACAGCCTCCCTACCAACACAGTCACACCTGTCCAGCCAGGTAACATGAGACTGTCCTTTGTGTTAAACAATAAGCTGCCATAATTCCCCTCTCCTGTATCCCATATTTGTAAAATACCTAATAACTTTCAAAGCATGTTCACAAACACTGCTTTGATCTTTACAAAATCAGTGTTTTTTTCCAGGCATGCCCTGGTGTTCCTATCTAGGAATTTAAAGATGTTCATGCTGCTATTTGAGATTTGCTTATGATCATAAGTATATTTTGAGCAATATTCACTATAAATATACACACACAGAATACCTCTGGAAGAAAACAACATGAAATAGTTACTCCAGAAAAGGAACTAAGGGCCAGGAGTGAAAATAAAGCTTTTTCTCTGTTGACTATATATATAATTTTAGACCACTGTATATAAAAATTCCTGAAATAAAATGAAAAGCTACAATTTTGGAAGAGATAGCCACAGTCGAGTTCTCTTTCCCACTATGCAATACCATCTCCCATGTAGTGCAGAAAGCCACAATTTTTTCTTCTATATCTTTTTTTTGACAGGGTCTTGCTATGTAGGGTCTTGAAAGGATGGCCTCAGGTTCACAGTGATCCTCTTACCTCAGCCTTCCAAGCGTTAGAACTACAGACATGCACCAACGCACCTGGCTCCTTTGTCTTTCCACTTATGCCCCACTCCATCTACTCTATATTATTTGTGCACAATTTTCTATGAAAATTTTCCCATATTTACCTGGAAAAGATCCCAGGATCCCTAGGTGCGAGTTTGGGACTCTGCATCAGCTTTCACACTTTTAAGTAAAAGCGTACACTTTTAAGTAAAATTATACAAGCCCACTCTGTGCAGAGCTGCCAGGAGCTGAGAATGTAATGAAAAGCCAACCTGCTCAAAAATTGAAACTATTAAAGCCCCTGCTTAGGCAGGTACAGGGACCAGAGTTCCATCCCTGGCATGCTGTGGCCACCCTGCCCCTGGGCAGTGCTGAGACAGTGATTGAGACTGGGCATGGTGGAATGAACCTGTAATTCCAGTGCTTGGGAAGTCAAAAACAAGATCATATGAGTATAATCTGCATAGTAAGACACTATAGACTCTGTACTAAATACATTTTAAAAATTGAAAGTATAATTCTGACTTATAGGTAGAAAGATTCTAACAATACTATTTTCATTCAGGAAAATAAAAAGTTTCATTGTCTAAATAGTTTAGAGAAAAATTAACACTTCATCATGAAGAATCAAAATTAAAGAAGTTAATCGTTTTTATTTTATTTTGGCTGGCTCAGCCCGCCCTGAAGGTAAAGCAGGTGCTTTAGATCACTGAGCTATCTCACCAGCCCAGTTTAATCATTTTTAGCACTTCTTTCTTGGCTATCAGGATCAGGACAGTCTTATTACTTTCTCTATAACAAATATTTATTTATTCAATTTATTTTTCATTAATAATAATAATAAACTAGTAATTAACAGAGTCAGAAAATCATAATCATTGGTGTATCTATGTTTTGTTTTTGAGACCCAGAGTCTCACACGCAGTAGGCAAGCCCTGTCCCATCGAGCCACACCGCCAGCCCCTGTAGTTCATGGTAAAGATAGAACACTAAAGAAGCAAGGACAATTTTAGCAAGTCATATGTTGTAGTGATGGGAGAAAGAGTCCAGCATCAGTTGAACTGAATTTGGTACAGAGGTGACTGGGGGTTCTAGAGGGAGAATGAGGGGAGTGATGGGCACTGAGTCAGAGTGATATTGCTTAGTAGCTTTCATAATCTTTCTTTGACTGCAAGTAGAAGGAGCCACCCACGGACTTGTTCATTTTAAATAAGTGTCCATAGTTCTTCTGGATCTCCTCTGCACTCAGCTTGGAGATGTTGAGAATCCGCTGGGCCTCCTGGAGGCTGAGACCGGCAAGATTGGATGCAAGCTGCAGACTGGTGTCCTACAGGACCCCAAGCGACAGCTGCTGCCTGACTAGTGGCAAATTCCTGCCTCAAGGCTCTGCCCACCCCCTGTGCACCCATCACAATGATCTGGGCCAGGTACTTTGCCATGGTGACTGCTGTTCCTTCTGAACATGGGCTCGAACATGCTGAAGCCCCTGACCTGGCTCAAGAGTGGTGAGCAGGTCAGAGGCTAAGAAAGGTGTCAGAGAACCACTTTTATGATCTTCCAACCACGATAACTTGATGTAATTCATTCACCAGCTCAAGTACAATTGCGAAATGGCTGCATCAAATGTGCCAGATAAATGAAGTCACTTGTGTTGTTTTTATAAAAACATTGTTATTCCTAAGTGCCAAGTTTCTGGTGCTTCAAACATGTATAAAAGATCTGTCTTGGGCTGGGGAGATGGTCTAAGTGAATGCCTGGCCCACGGAAGGACCTGCATAGGGTCTCTGGTAGTGAATGCTGTGCTGGGCCCTGCCCCCGCCCATGCTATGTGGGATGCTGAAACTCGGTGTGGTTGTACATACCTGTAAGGCAAGAGCTACAGAGACTAAGACAGGAGGATCGCTATGAGTCCAAGCTACATAGTAAGACCCTATAACAAACAAACAAATAAATAAATAAATATTTTTTTAAAATTTAAAAGATCTGTTTTAATAAGGAAAGAAAAATATTTGGTAGGCCAGAGAGATAGCTCATTAGAGTAAGTACTTGCCTGACAAATGTAAGGTCCTGAGTTCAACCCACGGTACCACAAAAATAAAATAAAATGAAGAGTGTAAACTGCATTCTCTACTCTTGTAAGCTCAGAGTGTCTTTGTGGCCAGGAGTGGTAGTGCACACTTGTAATCCCAGCACTTGGGAGGCTGAGGCAGGAGGATAGGTGTGAGTTTGAGGCCAGCCTGGGCTACAAAAGTGAGCTCAAGGCCAGCCTGAACCCTGTCTCATATACACAAAAAAAAAGAAAAAAGAAAAAAGAAAAAAATTTGGATAATGTATATGACCTCATTTCTGCCTATTTTTGTGATCAAGGCTAATAACCATGTCTATCTTTGGGCAAACAATGGTCAGAGAATAAGAGCCGTTTATTTGTGACATAAGCTTATGGTCACCAACATGGACAGGGCCTATGAAAATACTTCAAAATGTTTACATTACAGAGAAAATATGATGTGATTGCTGAGGATATTAAAATATAATAAATGTTCTTATATATCTGGAAATCAGAATTCAACATTGAACTAAAATAATTCAGAGCCAGTTAAACACTTTCTGCACTGCTATGACCTAAATTCTTGGTACACTATCACACCCCTCAGCTAACTAGAACCCTACGAAGGTATCAGTGGAAAGATTTCTGTGGAAGAAATAGAGCAGAGCTGCCTAGGCTGCTTGACGAAGGAAAAGCAGCTGTGTGGCGGTGTGATTATCAGGATGTTGTCGTGGCTACTCTAGCACGTCATCATTAAGGCATTTGTAGGTTCTTCAAAGTATTTTCAGTTCATTGGTATCATTAATGTAATAAAGTATGTTATTTTCATTGCAAAAATATTTATTCTTCACATGTAACCTTAGTGGCTGGGGAGACTAAAGCAGAATTACAAGTCCGAGAACTGCCTGGGCAAGTTGGTGGGAACTTGAATTAAAAAAATATTAAAAGGGAGGGCTGCCATGTATAGTACCTCAGTCTGAAGACTGTAGTCTCAATTCCAGCACCTCCCTGCCAAGAAATTCTCATGTGGAAACTTGAAAAGATGTGCAACCATGACCATGAGCCAGGGTGAGCCTGTGCTCTGGTAAGTTGTGGGTGCTGGGCCTTCTGTTCCAGAATGCGAAAGCAGGGAACTATGAACAACAACACAAATTAAAAGGATTGTTGGAAGCTATTTTGAAGACATAGATTCCAAAAAATTGGAGAATCTAAAAGAAATGGGTGAATTTGTAGACACATATTCTTTAGCAAAATTAAACAAAGATGACATAAGCATTCTACACAGATAAATTATGACATTAAAATAATAAAGCATCTCCTAAGAAACAAAAGCCCAGGACTGGTTGAATTTACCACTGAATTTTACCAGACCTTTAATTCAAACCTAACAGTAAAGCTCCTCAAACTTTTCCATAAAATAGAAAGGGAAGAAATACTTCCAAATTCATTCTATAAAGCCAATATAACCCTGATATATTAACTAGATAAGACTCAAAAATAAAGACTGCATACAAAAATCTTTGAAAAACATAGATGTGAAGTTTTCAATACCAATCCTAAAAGTAGAATTCAACAACCTGTTCAAGAGATCACACATCATAATCAAATCTGTATCACTGCAAGGATGGTTCAATATATGTAAATCAGTAAGTGAAGAATGCCATATAAATGGCATCAAGGATAAAGATCACATAATCATATGAATAGATGCATTAAAAGTCTTTGACAAAATTTAGCATGCCTTTATTTTGGGGGATAGGGTCTGCAGTGTTCAGGGTCTCAATACTAGATTGGACTCATGATCCATCTGTTTACAGCCTCGCAAGAGCTCGGATTACAGGCGCGTACCACCATACCCAGTCTCAATTGCTGCCTCCTGTCCCTGGAGGCAGGCTGGTACAGCACACAGGGGATCGGACCCTGGCCACTGTGCTCTGCCTAAGCAGGCTATTTGGTCCACTCACCGGCCCTTACTATTTCAGTCCACCAACAAGAGTGACTACTGGAACACGAGGCACACTCCATAGGCTCAAGCCATATGTTTATATATTATCCCAAGCCCACAATCTATCTAACCAACAGTTTGTCATCGCATCAGGCAACGTCTTATGCTCACAGAAATATGTAACGATGTCTACAGCTCAAAGGTAAACATGAACCTATGTCTGTCCTAAAGAGCTCAAATCACATAATGAAGAAGCTACAATTTAATATATGATACCATGCAGAATGTACAAAAGATTGCCTCATTTTCTAAATATCATCTCTCTAAATTTGTAGTTTTCTGGGACTTGAATGTCCTTTTATACTTCATATCCAATTTATAAGTAGGAAAATGTTTTATTAAAAAGGCACTCACAGTCACAAATATAAAAATGTAAATTTAAAATAGTTATATTGCCTATCAGGCATGAAAATCACATACAGTTCATGAGCAGGTATTCATTGAAACACCTGAAGTATAAATCAATATATCCTTTCTAAAATGCAAATTAGCAATGTCTACCAAATTAATTTCACTTCATGAAATTTACCCAAAAGAAATACTCCCAAAGCATAAAATATTACAAATGTTCATTACGTTATTCATAATTTTTAAAAACCAACAGAGAATGATTAAATAAAAGATGCTATGCCCATCTACTGGAAATTTATGTGGTCATTTTAAAATAATGTGATAAACTCCCATTGTTATGGAAAGATGCCCATCATATATAAAAAAATAAAATAAAATAAAATAAAATTAGGAGGACCTTAATACAGAACTGCCACAAAATAATACTGCTACATTTCACCAAATCTAAAAGGCAATAGAAAAAAAAAAATGTTTAAATACATTTAAAAAAAAAAAAAGTTCAGGGGCCAGGCAGATAGCTCCGTGGCACAAGTGCCTGCCTGGCAAGTGCAAGGTCATGAGTTTGAACCCTGGTCCCACCAAAAAAAAAAAAAAAAAAAGTTCCAAAAAAAGGGGGGGGGGTGCACAGGGAGGTAGCTCAGGGGCACAAGTGCCTGCCTGGCAAGTGCAATGTCCTGAGTTCAATCGCCAGTTCTACAAACAAACAATAAATAAATAAATAAATAAAAGGTGACAGAATCATGATTTTTATGACTATTAAACAAGGAGATAAAGCTTTCACAGGTGGTAGGGAAGAAAGGGAAGTAAAAAGAATTAAGATGTCACATATATTGGCTTTCTATGATTAACCATCATATACTGCAAACATCTACTAATAAAGATAAAACATTAAGTTTAATTCTTTTTTTTTTTTTTTCCCCAATGCTACGGAGTGATCTCAGGACCTTGCACTTGCCAGGTAAGCACTTACTCCACTGAGCTATCTCCTTGGCTCCCTAATTCTGTAATTTAAATTGACAAGAATTTCATGGGCTTTGGTAGGGCTTTTAGTTATGGTGTTTGTTATGTCTTGTTTTTGGCACAGGGTAGCCCAGGCTGGTCTTGAACTCATTATGTAGCCCAGGATGAACATGTAGGCTCCTTTTGCCTCATGGGCCTGCACTACTGTGCCCAGCTATCAATTTCTGAATTATAATCTGATATGCTAAATTTTGACAGAAAGGAATGGTTACTTTAGAATCAATAGACAGGAGGTGCTATTATCAGGTTCCCTAGTTTCTGAACCCCACCCCACCCCCCAAAAATCTGTCATGTATATAGACCCAGGATTACATATAGGATTTCCTGAAGAACTGACAGGACAGTTAGCAGTGGAGATGCTAATCAAGACTGAGTTATTTATTTTTGTTGTTGTTGTTTTTGTTTTGTTTTGGTACCAGGGATCAAACTCAGGACCTTGCACTTGCCAGCCAGGCACTTACACCATTGAGCTGTCTCTCCACACCAAGACTGAAGTTATTAACAATTTTTTTTGCTGGGGAGATAGCTCCGTGGCACAAATGCCTGCCTGGCAAGTGCAAGGCCCTGAGTTCAAATCCCAGAGCTCAGTAGCCTGGGTTTGATCCCTGGTCCTGTCAGCTCCACACCTGGGGTACACTGAGATGGCCACTGAGACTGGGTGTAGTGGCATGCCTGTAATCACAGTGCTTGGGAGGCTGAAAACAGAATCACTATGAGTCCAATCTACATAGTGAGACGCTGTAGATCCTGTACTAAATACAGAAAGAAAGAAAAATTCTAAACCAAGTAAGGCCTTAGGAAAAAACAACAAGTGTTTGACTTACAAGTATTCAAAGCTGATTCTGAAGAGCTCTTTATTTGTATTTCAGTCTAGAAATGCTTTGGGCTTACCTAGAGTTTTTTTTTTTTTTTTTTTTTTTTTTTTTTTTTTTTTTTTTTTTTTTTTTATCATATGTACAAATCTATAATCAATTCAGAATACTCACATATTTGAATAGGTTAAATACAAAAATATCAACTAAGAAACATTTCCATAGTAGTAAAGAATTACTCAGAATAAAACAACAGAGATACTGGAATGGCAAATATATGACCACCACTTCTAACAGTCTGGGGATAGGATAGCCTACAAAGTTCTAGTATGTTATGGACATCGAGTATTCATGATCCTTACTGGTGGCCAGGTGTCACTTATGGGACTAAGCTACCATTTCCTTGCTAGCTTCCCTGTATATCTAGACAAAATCATGACCCATAGGGTGCAAAAGTCCATTTGTAGAATATGCTGATGGAAATATTTTTCTGCTGTATACAAAACAGTTGAAAGACTGCTACTGTAAATCTCTTTCTCTCCTGTGTTTATTTGCCCTATTTGGTGGGTTCGTTCCATTTTCCTTCATGGAGTTGTGGTCATTTTGATTCCTCTCTAGAATATCTTTTAGTAAACTATGCAGTTAGCTTTGTCATCATGAAATTCTTCAGCTGTTCTTCGTCCTGGGAGTATTTCACTTCTCCATTATACTTGAGAGTTTTGCAGTGTGTATCAGTCTGGGTTGGAATTTGCTTTCTTGCAAGACTTGTGTAGTTTTAATTGGTTTGATATTATTTGGAGTTCTGTATGCTTCAGTAACCTGAATATCAGATTGTTTCCCCATATTTGGGAAAGTTTTCTACTATTACTTCTGCTCATATTCTTTTTATATCATTTGTATTGACTCCTTTCTTACTGATGCCTGTTAGTCTTATGTTGCTCATCTTTGCATCATGTTGCAGATGGTGAATTATTTTTTCTTGCATCCTAATTGTTTTTAAGAGTTCTTTTCTCTAGCTGCAATGGTATCTTTAACATCTGAAAGTTTATTTTCACTTTCATTGAAACGGTTTTGCCAACTTGTGATTGAGGTTTTAATTTCCTGTATACCCCTTTGGAACAGCTTCATGTATTCTATCACTTTCCTGTATTGCTCATTCAAAGATTATATTATGTTTCTCTTTTCCCCTATTTTTTTTATCAGTGTTTTCTTTAGAAGCACTTAGTATTTCTTTCAATATAGTTATCATTTCTTTTGGCTTACCTAGATTAATATTCAACCCACCCCTCACTTTCTGAGTGAGCAGTAATAGAATTATAGTAATTCTATACTGAGTGATACAATATTAGAACTGGATATACAATTAAATTAACTGTTTTGAGAAAGTGTCCTCAGTTACTTATCTAGCAGTCTTGAAAAATAATTCATAAAAAAAAATTAAAAATAATTCACTTCCCCTAACTGGACAATTCAGTTTTGGGGAGCTTCAGCAGTAACTTCTTCATTGAATTGAAATATCCATGTCCAGCAGTACTGTGGCCTGTTCATTCATGAACAGTCCATTGAACTAAAACAACTACAATGTGTTAAAATACCTGAGAGACAATGTGAATCACCAAAGTGGAGGGAAGCAGAATCATACACTCAGAGCAATGATTAGATGGTGAAGAAATGCACAAAGGACTTCCAAGCTGCCAGTGATTCTGGCTTTTTAAGACAGTGGACATTTTACAGACATCACACTTATTCTTTAAATTATCCATAATACACCTTGTAGCTTTTCTACAGTTTGCCTAGTTACCACCTGATTTTTTTACCCCTACATAAATTATGTCAAAGCATCTCAGGATTTCAGGAAAAGGGGAACAGTTATTAGGTCTCATTTCATTTGTAATGTCTTTTAACATTTACCAATTTCCTCAAGATTAACAATGAAACTGGATCTAAGATTTCCCGTGTGGTATGATGGACACAACAGTAAACACTTTCTTATCACAAATTCCTTGGTACAGTCCTAAAGTTTTTGTAATTATATCACATTGGTTACTAACTTACCTATGGCATATATTAAGGATACACTTCAAAAAATTAGCCTTTTGGGCCTGAAAGAATGGCTTGAAATTTGTATCTTTAGTTAGATTCAGCCTTTGTAACTTCTTTAGACAAATATTCTGCTATCCATTTCCTGAATTCTCTGTCTTCAGTAGTTATAAATTTTATCAATGGTACTCAAGTCACTGAACAAGAGCTAAACCGAACCAGACCAAGGACAAAGACCTAAGCTATCTTCCCAAAATAAGAAGTGCTTATAAGTCTTCCAAATACATCCAGTGCATTAACATGGGTACAGCCATTCAATTGTTATTAGGCCTCATTAACATCTCTTCATTTTCCACAAGAATATTAAGAACCCGTCATAAAATATATTAGACACTAAACAAACAAACAAACAAACAAACAAAAACCTGCATATGTAGTTCTTTCTGGCATAGTAGCACAGACTTGACATCTTGGGCTATGGGACAGAACTCCACGAGGTAGATAGAGCAAAATGAGAAAATAGAAAGATGGTCTTCAGCTGGAACTGGAGCAACCATTCCTTTCTGAGATTTTTCAGAAAGAAAGCTATTTTCCTAAAAGCAAGAATCCAAGTCTGGAGAAAATAAAGCAGACCAAACTACAGAACTTTTTTCTTTTTCTAAGAAAATTTAATTCTGTTCCAACCTCAAAGGGAAAGTAATTAAATCTTTAAAATAAAAATAAAAATTGTTCAAAAATCAAGCCATTAAAAAGTTAAGCCCCTTTCCTTTAGCAATAAATACTGAACTGATATATACATATTAGACTTGGGAAGGAGGCATGAACAGGAATCCTGGGAATTTTTTCCCATGTCAAGATCCCAACACTTCCACAAATGCTATACCCTGCTTAAAACAAACAGCCATCAAAGAGGCAGGTGAGATGCATCAGGGCAATGTGAGGCACCAGAGGATCTGAAACATGGCAGGGATGAGTTAAGAGGATCTTCCAAAACAGGATGGGAAAGTCTCCAGGTAAAGCACACTCTCTGCCACTCCCAGTGGAGTCACATGTGGCCAATCCAGTCACCAAGTGACTTGAGCTCTTTTCCATGCCATTGCTCCCTCTATAGCATGCAAGTGAGGAGAGATCATTCACACTGTGGTCGTGATGCCACTGTGGCGGCAGCCTGGCTACTGGAGCCCTGAGGCTTTCCATTCACCACAAGCAGGAGGGGCGTCTCTACACGAATGCTGGAAAAGGAATAATCCTAAAAGAAAAGAGAAAGAGGTTCATCACCACCCCCAAGGCAGAATAAACTCCACCCTGGGATTCACTAATGCAACACATTCCCCTTCTTTCCCCCATGTGCACCCCTTACATCTTTCACATTACGTAAAACTCAACTGTTTTCAACATTTGGAAAGAAAATACAAGAACAGGACTGTTTTCTGACTCAATGAAGCCAAATCTGTTGCACTGTTCCACAAAAGGACAACTCCAGCTCTCACAGAATCTGCATTCCTCACAGTGTTTCTTGACAAGTAGTCAGATACACAGCAACCAACTACAGCCAGAGGAATTCTGGGAAACAGTCTGTCCAGAACTTTGTGAGACCCTAAATTAAACTGCCAAATACAAATTAATTTCCCTTTCATATCAAGAATAAATATTTAGCAGAAAACATATCAGTGAGATATTAGCTCATTTCCCAGTTCAAATGTATTTTTTAATTAGCTGCTAAAAAGCGGAATTCAGGAGGCTGAGGGACTTGGATCATGAGCACAAGGCCAATCTGAGCTACACAGGAAGTTCAAGGGAAACATGGACTACATAGCAACAGCCTGCCTCAAAAAGTTAAAAGTATATATATATATATATATATACTTTTATATATATGTATATATATATATATGCTTTATAGATTATGTATGTATGTATATATATATATGCTTTATAGATTATGTATGTATAATACACTACATATGTATTATGTATGTATGTTCTTCTACTAGCAGTGTGAATCCAGTTCTTTAAAGTCCAAGTAAAATAAGTTAAAAAGTTCTCATAAATCAATTTTTTAAAAAGCCATAACAGGAATATAACAAGTAACAAAAAATGGTGATTTATAGATGGAATATGGCCAACAAACACAGAGTAATGGATTCAGCCTCACAGATAATCAAGAAGCCAAATTAAACCAGTATTGCAACTATATTTTTCACACAAATACTGCAAGTAGTTTTTAGAGGTTTCTTCTTCATGTTAAGAATCATAGGAAAACAATGCATGCACCGCTGGTAACAGCCACTTTTTGGCAAACCTTCCAGAAATTAATCTGGCAGTATATATTAAAGGCCTTGTATTCTGTATGTTCCTTGGACCCAAGATTCTACATTAAAAATTCATAAAAGAAATAAAGATGTGGGCAAAGATATGAACAAACATGTTCACTACAAGAAGTGGGGACAGAGCTCAGTGATGGAGTGCTTGTCTAATACATGTGAGGCCCTGGGTTCATTCCCTAACAGTTCCAAAAATGTTCACTGTAGTACTTTCATAATAGGGAAAAATGAAATAATCTAGCATATACTGTCACTAAACTCTGTTAAAGGGCTCAGTGGTAAATATTTGAAGCCTTATAGGCCAGATGGCCTCTGCTGTACAACAATTCACCTCTGACACTGTAATGGAAAAGCAGACAGAAGAGCAAACAAGCATGCATGGCTGTGTTCCAATAATTTACAGCTTTATGGACATTAAGATGTGAACATCACAAAATATATTGCTCCCAGTTTTTGATTTAAAAATATAGTAAGTACTTCTAACTCTCAAGCCATATAACAGACAGAAAGCAAGATTTAGTCAATGTACCATATCGGCTGCCTCTGACCTAAGTGGTAAAAACATGATAAATACCTGCTCTCATAAGGTTTCCACGAACACTAAATCAGACAGGGGAGTCAGTAAAATTCTTAGCAATGTCTAGCACCTAGTTAGATATTTAATAAATGTTAACTATCATCTCTACTACTATATATCAATTCAAATATATGCATATATGAGAGACTTCAGCAGCTTGCCACACTGATAATGTTTGGAAGCTAATGGCCTCTATCTTGAGCACCTCTTGAAGTTATGGCAACCAAAGCTAACTTGTATTAACCTCATGATGTCTCAATAATTTAATATTAAAATATTTATAAAAGTTTGTTTGTTTGTTAATATATATTATGGCCAGCTGAGCCTGCCCTGGGGGTGGGGCTGGCACAGCATGTGCTGGGATCGAACCATGGTCCCTGGGTTGCCTAAGCTTTCCTAAGCAGGCAATTTAGACTGCTGAACCATCTCGCCAACCCTATTTATAAGCTTTTCTTTTCCTGATATAAACATATTTTGGCAAGCTATATGTGTATGCATATTTACATATTTTGTGTATGTGAATGGTACACATACATGTTTATATGTACCATAAACATGTATGTGTACCATTCACACTCATAATGCAAGATTTACTTTTATGCCTACAGGGATTTTTTTTTTTTTTTTCCTTTTTGAGACAGGGTCTCCCTATGTAGTTCAGGATGGCCTTCAGCTCACTCTGTAGCCAGGCTGGTCTCCAACTCGCATTGACCTCCTGCCTCAGTCTCCTGATTGCTGGGATTATAGGCATTCGCAACCACACTGGCTGTCTACAGTAATTTTTTAAAAAGAGACCAGCATGGAGCCTATGAATTACAATTGAACCCTATCCATTACTTACCTTTCCATTGTGCTGAATTTGGTGAACTCGAAGGTTAGGTTCAGGGATGGCGACCGAGTCCCCAATGAGAACTCCCCAGCTCTGGACTATATTATATACCATCACTGCATAGCAAGGTCCATCGGAATCTACCAAGCCAAATGTACTGCCAGGTTAAGACAGAGAGAGAGTACAGTAAGATAAATGGGCAAAAAAGAAGGGCAGAAATTGGTTTTAAAATACTGACAAAATAAAACAGATGTTTTCCTAGGTACCTACAAGTACACTGTATATGTCTGAATACTCACTTCTCTTACATACTTATCTTTAAAAAGCAGTTACAAGTCAGTAATCTTTACTTTGCTAAGAACTCAGAATACCTGTACACCAAAGCCATCCAACAAATATTAATGATGACTTAGTCCAAAATGTAGCAGTCAAAATATAAAACTCAATTTAATTAGTATTCCTTCAACTAAACTAACCATTACTGTCTATACACTTATTTCCACAAACATTCACTGTACATTATGCATGTATCAAGCACTGTGCTTAGCTATAATCTATCAGTTCAGCTATGAGTAACCTAGAGACTCAGAAAAGTTAAACAAGTTATAAAGTTATACTCCTGAGCCTGGGTACAGCTCAGCAGCCGAATGCTTGCTTAGGGACTGGGGAGATAGCTCAGCAACATAAGTGCCTGGCTGGCAAGCACAAGGTCCTAAATTTGATCCTTAGTACAAAAAAAAAAAAAAAAAGAGAGAGATGCTTGCTTAATATGGGCAAGACTCTAGACTCAAGGTCTCTAGAACCACAAAAAGAAAAATAATAATCATTTACAGTACAGTGTCAAACAGCTTTTCCCCATGCTAACTGTAGTGAAACCACTGTATGAGCTGTAGGTCCAAAAAAATAGCTAAATCAAAACTGGAAAGCAAGGGCCGAGGAGATAACTCAATAGAATAAGCACCTACTTGGCAAATGTAAGGTCCTGAGTTCAATCCCTGGTACCACAAAAAAAAAAAAAAAAAAAAAAAAAAAAAAAAAAAAAAAAAAAAAAAAAAAAAAAAAAAAAAAAAAAAAAAAAAAAAAAAAAAAAAAAAAAAAAAAAAAAAGTAAAGTAGAGATTTCAAGAAAGTAACACTCAAAGTGAATATTAAGGATAAAATAAGAAAACTAGGGCTGGCGAGATGGCTCAGCAGTCTAAAGCACCTGCTTAGGCAAGCTTAGGCAACAACAGAGACTGAGGTTCGATCCCCAGAACCACATGCTGAGCCAGCCATTAAATAAAAAAATAAAATAAAATAAAATAAATAAAATAATCTTTTATAGAAACAAGTAAAAAGATGAATCCTTTCCTCAAGGGAACAGGAACGAGACTGACTTGGAATGAACGCAAGGGAACCTTCAAGGTGATGGGCTGATCTCTATCTTGAAAAAGATTTGGATTACACAGTTGCATACATGTGTCAAAGCCTAGTCAATCTACACTTGGATTGGCTGGACTCACTTAAGGATCACCTGCCAAAGTATTTAGAGAAAGAAATACTAATCCTTGCAACTGACTTTGAACTGGTCCAAAAGTAAGATACATCTATGCATGAACAGTAGGATCAATAGACATATATGTGATAAACTAAGTGTCATGAAACATAATACTACACTATTGTAAGTTTTAGGTAGTTAATACTGATTAAAAATTCTTTCAATTTTGCTACATGTTTCAAATTCATGAAACATACATGTTTCAGAGTCACATGGGGCATTAGCTATGTCAAAAAGAAGCTGTAGGATCATCTGGCAAAGTAAACTACATGTAACATGAAGGGGCATGAAAATAGCAGCTCTGAAAATTACATAATAGTAGCATGGTTGAAAGAAAAGGTGCATGTGACAGTGACAGAAGACAGGCAAGGAATAAGTCTCATGCGAAGGACTCTGCATACTGAGCTAAGCACGAGAGCTCAAACTGTTCCCAAAGCTACAGAGTACAAGAGAAATATTCTAACTAGGAAGTGGAAATAGCCTAGTACCTGACTTTTCTACCAGCATGCAGCATACTGAAGGAAAACCAGAGTCAGGAGGTATGTATGAGGAAGTGGTAAGAGGCTGAATTAAGGTAGTAGAGGCAAAGGAACAGGAACAAAACAATCTAGAACCTGGTGATTACTTCAACATATAAAAAATGTAGAACTCTAGATGATTTCCAGAATTCTCAACTCTATGACTGAGAGAGATGATATCCTTTTCTGACAGGGAATCCAGGAAGAAGCAGGTTCAGAGAAAACAGATGAGGAATTTTGAACAAACTAAAAGAGATTTTCAGTTGGTGCCCAGAGGAATGTACAACCTGGAAATGAGGCTGGGCTGAAACACCCATGTTAGCACACAACACAGAGCTAAACCCTTGGAGTTCTATGTCACCACACAAGACTGTCTATAAATGAGATGGTGTGGACCAGACCACTCAAAAATGTGAATTCACAGGAAAACAGAACAAGCAGAAGACTTCCCTGATGAATCCAAAGAAAGCCCCAGAATCTTTGCACACACAGGGACAAAGGACTAAAGGTGGCAACTATAGTCCATCCTGCTGTGGAGAAAAAGAAAAGAACAATAACAAAATCCTAGGAACCTAGCATTTAGAAGTTGGGCAATAGAAAAGAGCAACCAAGGAGTGGTAAAATGTTAATTTGTTCTCAAGTTTCCTTAAAACCTGCCTTTATCTATATCCTTTTTCATTCCTTATTTATGGCTCTGTTGTAGCTAGCAAAGATTTTCTTACCTATGTTGCTGCTCTTGGACTCACAGACCACACACACTCTAGCAAGAGCCATGAAGAATGCTCAGGAATGTAATGCGAATTGTGTTTCAGTCTTAATAGAACAGAAAGGATATGAAAGACTAACTCCAAATGTTAGAGAATGTAGTAAAACCACTAGATAGGATGGCTAGAAGGCAGTGGTGATGGTCATAGAAAATAAACCACTGCAGTACAAAAAGGAAGGAAAAACCAGTTAACCAAGGAATACGAAGTGGATGGAAGACCAAGGAATGCCGGCACACTCTACTACCTGGTTTCTTTACATCCCCCCCATAATAAACATACTAAATGCTCCATAAATATTTGTTAAAGGGAGCCAGGTATGGTGGCTCACACCTGTAATCCCAGAAGTTGGGAAGTTGAGGCAGGAGGATTGTTGAGAGTTCAAGACCAGCCTGAAGTGCAGAGGGAGACCCTGTGTCAAAAAGACAAAAAAAAAAAAATTTGTTAAAAGATATCTGAGAAAATCTCCACAAGCGTGCATTGAATTCTAACTCAAAGTTCACCTTCAGAAGTCCCTGTGTGTATGCAAGTTCAAATGGGTTGGACAATTTGTCCTATTTCAACTTCATTAACATCAAAACTCAAAGGTGTGATCTGGACAACTGAAAATCCATAAGAAAATAGACACAGGACATTTGGGAAGAGGGAAGACTGGTGAACTTTAGTGTGGGTGGCATAACTGCTTCAATCAGTTGTTCTTTCTAGTATGCCAAGACAGAGATTGCCTAAGGGTCATAAATAGTATTATAAGCCAGTGCTGAATGACCAGGGTCTATGTCAAATAGGCAGCAATTTCTCATCCCCCGCAAAACTGAAGAGGCAGGATCTTTGGGAGGGGCGGGGGGCTCAGCAAGCCCTGAGGATGGGACTGGCACAGCATGAGGTGCCAGAGACTGAACCATAGGGCCCTAAGTGGGCACTTTAGACCACTGATCTATCTCGAGCTGGTCCAAGAGGCACGATTTTGCAACAGACTCAAAACCCAAACAACTATACCTAAAAGACACTGTGGAGTAGTCATTTCCTAAAGGTTCTAGACACGAGTAACAAAGCTACTTGTCATGCATGATTTACAAACATCAACCCGGGAATTTAACTTAAAAAAACAAAAGAAAAAAGAAAATGAGAAGACATATAGGTAAGATGTAACCCCAGACTTCCAGTTCACCAAAGGCAAACTCATCGAGTGCTGAGGTGGAACAAACTGAAAGGCACCTCTCTGGATTCTCTGAAGTGGTAACAGGGAATTAACAGAGCAGATGAATGAGGTGCTAGAAAAAAATCAAAGCAGAAGTAGTCCCTCAGATAACCACAGAGATGGTGCCCATAATGGAAGAGATGCTTAGTGACTCTAGAGTAGACACTGATTGAAAAAAAAAAAAGAGGAGCTACTGCTTGAACATAAACCATAAACCATGAACACCCAACACAGGAAAGAAATGGAATCCATGAACCAGATTCAAATAGATACCCAGGAGATTAAAAATTCCACTGAAAGCATGCAGACAGGAATGAGCCAATGTGAGGACAGACTACCAGACATGGAAGATATGGCTGCCGTTAGCAATCATAAATAGAAAGGTTTCTTAAAAATAGCAAAGGAGGATAAAAAAAAAAAAAAAAATCAATACAGCAGGTGCTGGAAGCCGGGCGTGGTGGCTCACTCCTGTAATCCCAGCACTTGGGAGGCTGAGGCAGGAGGATCGGTGCGAGTTTGAGACCAGCCTGGGCTACAAAAGTGAGCTCAAGGCCAGCCTCAACTGCATAGCGAGACCCTGTCTGAAAAAGACAAAAAAAAAAAAAAAACAGGTGCTGGATAATACAGAGAAAGAACATAATATGTTCTCTGAGTCAATGAAAAGGCAGGAGATAGCACAAATGACATAAAACATCTCTTCACAGATTTCACAGATGTAACTGGCAAAACACTTCCCAAACATAGAAAAGAATTTGACATACACATAAGTGAAGCATATAGAGCACCAATTAGCTATGATTAAAAGAAAAATACACCAAGGCATATATAATCAAGATTCCAGAACTCTACACAAAAACAATATTAAAAGCTATTAATAGAAAAGAAACAAATCACCCATAAAGGAAAGCACATCAATATCACAGTGGACTTCTCAACACACAACCTCAAATCAAGCAGAGCTTGGAGTGAAGTATTTCAAGCCCCAAAGGAAAAAACCTCCAGCCTAGAATGGTGTACTCCACAAAACTATCTTTTAAACTTGATGGAGAAGTTACTTCCATGACAACACCTGAGGGAATTCATGACCATCAAACCACTCTCCAAAATGTTCTGAAGGATGCTTTAGAAAGAGACAAGGACTAGAACTCCAAGAGGCCCAACAGAATGAATGAACCAGGCAAGGCAACTAATTAAAAGAGGGGAAGTAGCCAACAACAGGAAAATTACATGGCAAAGGTAAGTCAATACCTATCAGCTATAACCATCAAGTTAAACGGTATCAATTCAACAGGTAAAAGGAACAGCCTAGCAAAATGGATCAAGCTTTCTAGCAGGCTCTGCACTTTTTTGGTCTTCATCTTTCCCTGCAAAGGGAGAGTACACAGGTTAAGAAGCTGAAAAATATACTGTCCATGAGTGTCTAGTCCCTCAGTCCCACCCACCCACTTCTGTGAAGTTACCACTCTCTATGCTAATTCTTTTCTTATTTTATTGGCCTACAACTGAATTAAGACACATCAATATGCTACATACAAGAAACACATTCAATTCAAAAGAAAAAAAATGCATAAACCGAAAGGCAAAAGATTAAAAATAATGTTCCACCTGACAAGAACCTAGGAAAAAGCAGGGGTAGCTATTATATTTAGAAAGTGGATTTCAGGCCAAGACTGCTTAAGAGAAAAAAATTACACCCTTTTGAAAGGAACAAGAGTAAGAGATAACAATCATACATGTACCAAGTGTCAGCCATCAAACTATATAAAACAAGTATTTATGGACATTAAAAATCAAATAAACACTGATACAATTATAATGGGGAATCTCAATACACCACTGTCACAGACAGACAGATCTACTAGACAAAAATTCAACAAAGAAATACCAAAACTAAACCAAACTATTGAAAAATACACTTAAAGTCTACACAATATTCCACCCAACGTCGGAATACATACTTTGTTTAGCTGTGCATGGGTGTTCTCCAAACTAGATCACATATCAGCTCATAGAACGTTACACTGCATCCTTGCTTAAGTAAATACAAAGGAAGTAAACTCACCGGGCAAGCTAAAACAATGCTAACAGTTCATCTCATTGGCAAAAGAATGGCTATTACCAAGAAATCAACCAATAAAAACGCTAGAGGTGTTGTGGGAGAAAAGGAACCCTTCTCCACCACTGGTGGCAGTATAAACTGGTGCACCACACTAGTAATCTGTGGCAATTCCTCAAAAAAGTAAACCTAGAGGTTCCAATTGACTTAGCTATTCCCCTTCTTGCTATCTTCCCAAAAGAATTAAAACCAACCTATCATAATAAGGTCACCCATGTTTACAAAGGCACAGTTTATAGTAGGTAAGTCTTGGAAACAGCCCAAATGCCCATCAACACATGAATGGATAAGGATGATATTTTTTATACAATGGAGTACTACTCAGCCATAAAGAAGGACAAACTTTCTAGCTACATGATGCACCTTCAAATCATACTCTCAAGTGAAACAAGTGGGTCACACAGATCTAAATGCTACTACCTATGGTATGACAAAACAAAAATGTAGGTAAGGTCCAAAATGTTTAATAGATATTGAATAATGGGGAGCAACAAGTAAAAAATGAAAACTTTCAGGGTGAGATGCAGGGATAACAGTAAAAAAAAAGCGAAGCAAAAAAAAAAAAAATGGAATCAAAGCTTTTGTAAATAAGAAAAGAGGGACAGAAAGGAGGGGAGGGAAATGGGGAAAGAAAGAATCATCTACCATGTAGAAATACAAATTCCCTATGACCAATGTTACCATTACGTATATTTAAAATATATATATTCAAAGGAGCAGGAAAATTTTTAGGTTTCCATATTTTCTAACAAAACATGCCCGTTAAATCTGAGCTATGAATGTAGGAATCCACAAAGCATTGGCCTCAGGGGGAAAAAAAGCAATAATCAAATCTATAAAGGTTACAGAGAGGCTCAAGAAGTCACTCATGTGAGACTGCTGACAAGACGTTCAATGGCCAGAGAAAGACCAGGATGTGAAAGCAATTTGTCCAGAAGAAAGCCAGGGGACTCACAAGGGGACTTTCTCTTCCATGGTTAGGCTAAACACCACCTTCCCCAGGACTACAGCACCACTGTTCACACCAGGCTGCAACGCGCTCAGGGGCTTGAGCTGCAGGGTCACCTTCTGCCCTGAGGCTGCCTGATAGCGCCCATCACCACAGGGACCCAGGTGGGCTGGACGCAGGCTTCCCAGCATGCTCTGCAGCTTTTTGGCCTTCATCTTTCCCTGCAAAGGGAAAGTACATAGGTTGAGAAGCTGAAAACTGTACTGTCCTGGAGGGTCCAGTCCTTCCATCCCACCACCCACTGCTGTGAGGCTACCACTCTCTATGCTTATTCTTCTCTTCTTTTATTGACTTATGAATGAATTGAGGAGTAGGAGCTTCCCCTGGCGCATCCTTACCTTGCTTGCCAGCAGGCTGGTTAACTTATTGAGGAATTCCAAGAGTTGTTGCTCTCGTTGCTGGGGCTCCAGCCAGGCAGGGTCCAGTGCCGCCGCCCGAGAGAACCCCTCCAGGGCTTCACCATAATTCTCTTCATATTTATGTAGCTGTGCAAAAAGTCATTCAAACCCTCCCAATTTTAAGTATATCCAACAAATTATGAAGCCAGAATGACACAATGGGATAAAACCCAGAAAAATAGATTACTTCCCTCCCCAATTATTTTCTTCTTCTATCATACATGTCTTCTTCCTGGCCAAGACAGTGATAAGATGGAAACTAATTTCCAAACTCCAAAACAGTTACACTGCAGATAATGAGTCACTCTTTTGATACTTGTATTTAGCAATTTAGAAGACTTCTAAACTACCTCTCCTTCTCTCCTCTTTTCCTTCTAATGACTCCATCAGAAAGTGAAGTCAAGCAGAACTACCTCTTAGAAATAATTTGACTTTTCTCTCTGTACCCACCTCTGACCTTGTACACTGTTATCCTCACAGGCAAAGATTAACTATGCTTTTTATTTGAGCTGTAGGTGACTATGCCTTACAGGTCTTACCGTAGCCCTATTCAGATGAAGGTCGGGATTGCTGGAGGCTTTCCTGTCGACCTTCTCCTGGAATGAGAGAAAGGACCATCAGTGGATCTTGCTTCCACATGAAGGACGAGCATACCCAACATGGCCCGGACAGGCTTCCTCTCACCAGAAAAGCTTGAGTTTCCTCCTTGTGAAAATGCTCCCCACTCTCACGCTGTTCTATAATAGCCACATACAAGTCTGACATTATTCAGTCTATGAAGCCTCAGGGATGTGAAGCTGTTTGCATATGTGAAACTAAAATATGGTTATAATTAATCTCTGCAGTGTTATAAAGACAGAATAAGAACAAAAACACAAGAGCATTCTGATAATTTTTTTTTTCAAATAGTAACATGCTGCTATACATGAGGAATTCCCAGGACAGAAACAGTATTAATCTAGTGCATTCTGCCTGCACACAAGCTTGGTTCCACATGCACAATCATGTTTCTACAGCCAAATCCTCTGAAGATGTGCCTAGGTCATGTTCCGATTCTTTACAGCAGATGGCCTGAAACCAGAGGACAGTCCAGACAAAAGGCACTGTGAGAAACTGCTATGTTCATTTTTTAAATTCTATGGACTGCTTAGCACATTGCCAAATCACAGACAATGTAAATTTTAAAATTTTTAAATTATCAGTTCAAAGTCAGGTGTGGTAGTGCATACTTGTAATCCCAGCACTTGGGAGGCTGAGGCAGGAAGATCAATGTGAGTTCAAGACCAGCCTGGACTACAAAAATGAGCTAAAGGCCAGCCTGAACTGCACAGCAAGACCCTGTCTTAAAAAGATAATAATAATAATAATAATAATAATAATAATATAAAAATAAATAAATAACCAGTTCAAGGGTCAGGAAGATAGCTAAGTGGCATCAACACCTGCCTGGCAAGTGCAAGGTCCTGATTCTATCCCAGGTACCATAATCAATTGATCAATCAATCAATCAATAACTTAGATATATTTAAAAATGGAGATTTGGGTGAAGATATTAAAAGCTAA
>PVJA010014871.1:23469-35111 GCA_004027025.1 Myocastor coypus
GCTCAGTGGTCTAAAGCGCCTCCTTGGGAAAGCTTGGGCGGCTTCAGGGACTGCGGTTCGATCCCCGGCACCACATGCTGTGCCAGCCTTGCCCTCGGGACGGGCTGAGCCGGCCATAAAAATGAGTGAATAAACAAATAAAGGTTCTGAAACAAGAAAAAACAAAAATCAATTAAAAAAAAATAAAATGTTATTAAAAGCTAAAAGCAACTATTGAGCAAAAGTCAAATAAAAAATCTGAAGCATATCTTCTTTGAAATATAGACATTCACAAAATTAATAAATTAGAGTAAAATACAGCTCCTCCATCTAAAGTCTAGCAGAAAAAGAAGTTCTTGAATTGCAAGCATGACTAAACGGCAGCTGCTTTCTTTATTCTACTACAACAAGAAAAATTTTAAAAAGCAAAAAAAAAGTGCAAGGTCCTGAGTTTGATCACTGGTACTGCAAAATATAAAATTAAATTAAATTTTTAAAAAGGCAGGGGGAAAAATAAAAATTTTTAAAAGGCAGAGGGGCTGGGAAGATAGCTCGGTAGAATAAGTGCTTGCCTGGCAAGTGCAAGGGCCTGAACTCAATACCTGGTTCCGCCAAAAAAAATTTTAAAAGGGGGGCCAGATAACTCAGTGGACTAAAGTGCCTGCTTAGGCAGAGTGCAGGGACTGGGGTTCAATCCCCAGCATACAAGCTCTGCTGGCCCCAACTCTACCCCCAGGGCAGGCTGCGATTGAGACTGGATATTGTGGTGTGTGCCTGTAAAACCAGCCTTTGAGAGGCTGAAGATGGGGGATCACTGTGAGTCTTATCTACATAGTGGTACCCTTCAGACCAAGTACTAAATACATTAAAAAAAAAAAAAAATCCTCAAACACAAAATTAAAAAAAAAAAGAAAACTTCTGTAGATCAAGGAAAGCATGAAAGTAAAAGAAAGGTGAGAGCTTAGAAGGCTAATATGAACTCCTACTAACAGGTGTCTGGCACTCAAAGCCTGAAGGAACCCCCAGGCAAGTGACTACTGATACAAAGGTGGCTCCAACCACTAAGCAAAACATGAGCTTCCAGGCAAATTAATTCTAGGAAATAATGCAGAACAGGCTCCACAGTGTTGTTTTCTTTTCACATGTGAGCAATGAAGAGCTGTATGTTTTTAGGGCAAGGGCTACAGCTCAGCAGCATAATCACCTGCCTGGAAAGCACAAAGTCCAGAGTTTGATCATTGGGCCACACTTAAAAAAAAAGAGCTGCATGTTTTAATAATCTGGAGATAGTGGTTTCTTATACTCATGTGTCAGAGTTTTTAGTTTTCCTTAAAATGAATGTATGGAAATATTAATAAGCATTATTTTAATAAGCTCCCCCTTACACACTACAAAAGATAGATATTGCTAGACAACAGATGCGTGGCTATACTCCAGTATGCCAGAGGCTGAAGCAGGAAGAACACAAGTTCAAGCTAGACTGATTACATATCAAGACTCCAGTCTCTAACCAAACCAAACCAAACCTAAACTAGGATGAACATCTTGGGATGGGTTCTGGGACCTTGTTACACATACCTGTAACAAATATACACAGTTTAAGGAGTTATCTGGCACAAAAATATCACATTTTAAGTTCCTAACACTCAAGTTATAAGAAGAAATAAGCCATCTCTACAGACACAACTTTATAAAACCACGGAACCACCAAATGCCACCCTTGCTGCTTGCTAAAAATCCACAAGACAGACTACAACGATCTTTCCTTCTCTGTATCTGGCCCACATGAGTGTAAATACTTACGGCTCGAGCATAGGCACTGAGAGCTTGCTGGGAGATCTTAGGGTTCTGTCCAGTATTGAAGTAAAGAGAAAGGTACGCATTCCCCAGGATATCTGAAAGAGACACAGTGGTGAACCATTTCAGAGCCCACGGCTAAGATCTGACCTATTCCAGTCACCCTCCAAGAAGAGTGGTTCATAAAAATACTTCTTGGGCTTCTTAAAACAAAGACAGGGGCTGGGGAGATAGCTCTGTGGCACAAGTGCCTGCCTGGCAAGTGCAAGGTCGTGAGTTTGAACCCCAGTCCTGCAAAAAAAAAAAAAAACAAGACACCCTGGCTTCACTGTCAGTCAATTCAATACATGGAACTAGATGATTATGATATGAACCATTACTTTAGAAATGCATTAGCAAGGGGTTGGGGATATAGCTCAGTGACACAAGTATCTGCCTGGCAAGCACAGGGTCCTGAATGTAAGTCCTGGGACCAAAAAAAGAAAGAAAGAAAGAAAAAAGACATGTGTTACACCCTCCCAAGAGCACTCACACCAGGAGCGGCCGTCAAGGACATCCATCTGCACAGCCAGCTTAGCTTGCCGGACACTGTCCATGACATGGTGGGAATGCTCATCTCTACTGTCAGTCCGCAGCTGGCGAAGCACCATCGACAGGTTTTGGAGGGACACTTTATTTTTGCACTACAAATGGAAAAGACACATTTTTAATCTCCCTGACTGCACTTCCCTTTCCAGAGTCTACTTCGGCCTCAACCTTTTCCAAAATCAAATTTTTGGTCTTAATTCTTGCTGTCACCTGCTGTTGGATGTACATATACCAGGATCAGTTTGATCACTCATTTTTCTTCACTGTCATCTTCCTTTGAACCTAATCCCATCACCATTTTCCTTTCTCAGTGCCCTACCTCTAACTTCCTCACCCCCCATTCCTCCTTCTGACTCTGTTCTCCTAATTCTAGCTCAATTCTGACCAGTATTCTTTTTTTTTTTTTTAATGGCTGGCTCTCAGCCTGCCCTGAGGGCAGGGCTGGCGCAGTATGTGGTGCCAGGGATCGAACTGCTGTCCCTGTGGCCACCTAAGCTTTCCTAAGCAGGCACTTTAGACCGCTGAGCCATCCCGCCGGCCCTCTGACTGGTATTCCCAAGGGGCTTCATCCTTCCCATCTGTTTTCTGAGGGGATGGAGGGTGGCTCACATGGGTGAGGGCTCCTGAGAAGCAGGTGTAGGCAGCTGCAACATCCCCTTTCTTCCAGTAGACCTCACCCAGCTGGTTCCAAGCTTCCACCAGCTCAGGCTCCAGCTTCACAGCCTTTGACAGAAGCTCCTCCGCCTTAGAGCTGTACTCGGGAGTCACATTCAGAGCCTTTCCTGTTAGCATCAGAGTTTGTGCCTTGCCCTGGACAGAAACTAGAAAGAAAGGAAAAAGGGAAAGGGCAATGGAAAAGCTCAAGCACTGCAAGACTAAGGCATATTCTCTGTAGAAACGACCTTATTCCAGCTCTAAAAAGGAAAGGAGCTGAGGAAAATCTTTATAAACATACTATTTACATATTCCTATTATGTTGAGAATACTATGTCAAATAACTGGGTAATAAAGCACTGTTTCCCTCATGGAAGTTCACAACCTGGTGAAGACAAAGCATATATACTGAAAACTAAAACAATAATGAAAAGAATATGGCATGCACATGATAAAGGAGTAAAAAAGCTAAGGGGGAGGAAAAAAAAAAAAACTATTAGATCCTCCAGGTTAGAAAATGATATAAACACAGAAGTAGAAAAATACATGTGGCCCATTCATGAGAGACTGAGCAGTCCAACCTGAATGAAATGAAGTGTTCCCTAATAACAAGCACTCAGAGATGAGGTCAGAAAGAGAGTGAGACAACAGAGACAAGCACAGAGGCAGATAAGAGGGAAGACTGAATGCGGAAAGCAGTGGCTTATAAAGATAACCATGACCACGGTAAACTACACCGGAAGTAAAAAGACAGAAAGTTAAGATCACCCTACCAGTCCAATCAGGAAGCATGCTCTTTTATTTCACACCATTTCTATAATCAAATCTTAGGAAAAGGTTAAAAAATGAAAGGCTTGCCAGGCAGTTAGCACACACCTGTAATCCTAGCACTCAAGAGGCTGAGGCAGGAAGATCACTGTGAGTCTGAGGCCCATCTGGGCTACAAAGCGAGTTCAAGGCCAGCCTGAACTGCATAGTGAAACCCTGTCTCAAACAACAACAATGAAAAGAATGAAAGGTGCTGTTCTGCACAAGGGCTCTTAAAAGAGGTATTCTACACTACCGGCTTAGGGCGGTCACAAACAGGCTATCAAATGCTCTAAAGCAAGAACAGAGCTCTACTGCCTTTCAGTGAAGGATGGGGTCACATCCTCTCAGGGATCCTACCCAATACTTCCTCCATCTGCTGCAGTGTCTTCTCCATCTCCTCCCGCACATCCTGCTGTTTCCGCCCAGCATCCTCCACACTATGCGTCTCAAAATAGCAGTCTCGAAATGAATACAGCTGATCCACCAGTTCCTAGAAAATATATGAATGATATCATTAATAGGAGAGAGACCACTTGGCCAGGACATCTGCAACTGACTAGCCACTCAAGAAGTACTTTTTTTTACAATAGGTAAACAGGTCTATCAAATGCCACAGTTCATGAGCAGCTAGTGCCCCAGGCTCACTCTCATTGTCCCATGCCAGAGTCTATACTATTAGACAATTCTGACTCCCAGATCCAGAAGAGTTTCCAATACAACTAAGCACTTCTTAAACTATAATCATGGGAAGGGAAATCCTTCACACTCTGAAATAAAGCAAAGATCAGACTGTCCAGTACTACTGTCCAAAGAATAAAACTTTGAAATGTATCCTAAACACCAGACTTAGAAGCTCAGTAGAACAGTGCTTGCCAGGCATGAGTGAGTTCCTGGGTCTGATCCGCAGCACAGGCGGAAAAAAAAAAAAAAGAGGGCTGGGAAGTTAGCTCAGTGGCATAAGCACCTGCCTGGCAAACACAAGGCCCCCAGTTCAATCCCCAGTACCAGGAGAAAAAAACAAACAAACAAAAAAAGATTTCTTAGCTAAAATCCCTAATTTTTCACAGGCTATTTAAAATTAAAGCATGAGAATAAAACGTGAGCTTTCCATGTAGATAAAAAAGTGAGAAAGGCCTTGTTTTCCACCACAAACAGATTAATTCAAACTTGGTCACCTTGGTATTGTTGCAGGGTTTTGTTTCTTTAAATACTTGTTATGGGTTTTCTTGCCCTCCCCCAAATCATCTTTAGTTTTCTTGTATTTTTCACAAGTAAATGTTCTCTTCCTCTTTTAAATGCCTTGGAGTCTTCTAGTGATACCAACCTAGCTTTTTACTATCTATTCTTTCCTGGAACCAAGTAGCAGCAAAAACATAGTCTGATCACATCAAGTTTTACCGACTACCTACACAGAACACCCTAGATTCATTGACTAGTCTTCATTCCACTGTTACCATACAAACTAAGTCAGCTTCATTATTTGCCTGGACAACTACAATAACTTCTTAATTGGTCACCTTGCTTCTTACTACCATTTACTTCACTGTAGCCAGAGTAAGCTGATAGAAATGTATAAATGTCATAAATGCTCAAACAGTTCCCGCTCACAGATAGAATAAAACTCAACTTTACCATGGTGACAGACACAAACTTCACTTACTACCACACTCCCTCCTACCAGACTGAAGCCACACTGGCCACACTTAGTTCCTCAAACATGCCAAAGTCATTTCCAAGTGGAGTCCTTTACGTGGGCCTCTCCTTGTTCCTCAACTCTTGCCCCAGACATCTACAGGACTCATTCTCTGTCATCACTGAGATCTCAGCCAACTGCTCAGAGAGCCTCTTTGTAACTATGCAAACCAAAGTAATATTTTCAGCCCTTCCTCCATCATTAAATCACACTTCCATCTTTCGCATAGTACCAATCACTTGAATTTATGTGGCCTACTTATTAACGATCTGTTGTCTGTCTCTACCAGTACAAGACAAATGCCATGATGGAAGGGACTTTATATGTTTTGTTTAGAGCTACATATGAACATAGTACAGAGGGTGGTACTTGATAGGCTCTGATTATATTTAATCACTGAGTTAATGTATCATCCCTGTCTTTAACAAAATACAGATGTGCTTACACTCCATTTAAATCCTATCCACAGGAGGATGAAAACTTATACAGAATGGAAACAAAATACAGCTTCTCTCTAGGACCTAGAAAACAACAACTTGGTGAAGAAAAAAAAGAAGTGAATCTCTAGGAATTGGGAAGGAGATGACAAGAAAATTAGAAACTACAGAAAAGCAGGAGAACCAGAACAACACAGTGGTGGGGTGAGGGGAGAACATTGGAAATAGAGAAAAATGAAACAAAACTCCCAGAAAGGATAGTCTGACTCTACTAACACAGATAAATAAACTCTAAGAGGGCCCACAGCTCCAGAAAGAAACAATGGACCGGCAGTACTAGCTCTAAGAAAAAGTCAGCTTTTGCAAACTGCAAGAATGGTATGGGGTTTTACCCTGAAAATGGCTCCTTTGCCCAGCAGGCTAGAGCTAAGGAAAAAAATCCAGTACAGCACCCACTATATCTAAGAGCATTTAATCAGGAACCATTTGGAGAAGGAGTTTATTAAGGCAGAGCAACACAAAACTAAGCCCTCACTAAGAAGTTTAAGCTTAGGCTGGAAAGGACACAGAGGCCCCACCTCTCAACTAAGACCCAAGCCAGTCTTGTGCGACTTTCACAGGGCACTCGGTCTGAAAGTACTGACATTTGAGTCCAGTAAACTCCTTGACCCCGCCACCCCATTATCTACATCCAACACAGCCCAGAGGGGTCTAATTGCTTTCCCCATCTGCCAGTACGAGCCTGGACATCCCTAGCTGGGATAGATGCCACAGGCTGGGGTGCCTGAACAGACAGCACTCTGGGTGGGGGCACCTCACAAACCCATGAGCCATAAGGCTAGGTGGAGAATACTGTGACTTGGGGCACTGTTATTGTTTGTATATAGGTGTCCCCCCAAAGCCTAATGCAGTCATGGGGTAGCTTCTAGAATTCGTAATTGATTATTGTGGAAATGGGTGCTGCCCCTCCCCTGGGGCAGGTGATTTGCATTTCAATGTAAGGTAGGAGGAGAAGTTAGCTTCTGGAGCTGCTGCTAGCTCTCCCAGTGCTCTTGCTCTCTGCCCATTGCAATGGAAGTTTGCCCTCTGCCATGTGCCAGTCTGCTTTGGAGCCTGCTGAACATGAACTGGAACTTCCAGTAAATATGAGCTAAATAAACCTTTCCTTCCTTCATGTTGAGTGTCGGGTGTTTGTCTCAGCAATGAGAGAAGAGTAACTAAGACAGGCACACAGTGCACCATGGAAACTGGGAGTGGCTAAAGAGTATAGTCCAAAGGAAGATACCACTGACCAATCACACACAGCAGGCAAGACAGGGCAAATTCAGCATGCACGCAAAAAGAAAAATACAAACACAGAAACAAAACAGGCCTTAGTAATAATTCCCATTGTTCCCAAAGTAACCATTTCAAACTCATGTGTACAGCAAAGAACAGCAAAGCACATACCTTAGAGTTTATTTATCTGTGTTAGTAGAGTCAGACTATCCTTTCTGGGAGTTTTGTTTCATTTTTCTCTATTTCCAATGTTCTCCCCTCACCCCACCACTGTGTTGTTCTGGTTCTCCTGCTTTTCTGAGACTGCATGTGGTGGCATGCACCTGTAATCCCAGCTCTTGGGAGGCTATAAACAGGTGGATCACTGTGAGTCTAATCTAGTAGTGAGACCCCTGGACAACCTGTAGATCCTCCCCTAGTTATATATACATGATAGGATCTTGCTATGTAGCATAGTCCAGCACTAAATTCACTTGTATCTCCCAGTATTATAATTGTTTTATAAATCTTTAGATATTTAGTTGGTGTTATGCTATTATTGTTGCATTTGTTTCTATTGTTAATGGTGGTAATAACTGTTCCATTTAGGAGACATTTACTGTGTGTCAATGTCCAGCTTATCTTTATGTTGATAATTATAGACTTCTACTTTTGTTGTTGTTATTTGTTTGTGTGGAACTGGGGTTTGAACTCACGACCTTACACTTGCCAAGCAGGCACTTGTGCCATGGAGCTATCTCCCTGGGCCCTAGATTTCTACTGTTAAAAGCATGGTACACCAGTAACTCTTATTGGTTCTTATAGTAGGTTAATATTCTATTTTTCTTTGACTGTTATTATGCTGATTTTGTTGCAACTGGCAGGAAGGCATAATTGTTGCTATTGTTTTTTTTGTTTTTGTTTTTGTTTTTTTACTATATGCAATATCTAGCTTGTTTCTGTGTTATGAACCATATATCATTTCATTTCTGGAGAACTGGTTGTTGGGACAACTATACTGCATGTACCCTTCCCAGGTTAACAGAAAGTGTCAGATCTTAAAACAGAGGCAAAGACCTGTGGCTAGCCACACCCAAAATGCATCACTGGAAAGCAGACATTAGCTACAGACACCCACGCTAGCAACAAAGTTACTTCTACTATATTGCTAATGCAGGCCTCAGCATACACACAAATTAAAAAAAAAAAAAGATAATACACACCAAAATGCCACTTAAAACTCCCAAGTAATCCAAAGCCTAACCATGAGAAAATCAAAAGCCAAACAACTGAATTATTCAGTTATTAAGTCAGGAGCTGTAACACAAGTCATAAGGGGCTCTGAAAGCTCAAACATGATAAAACTAAACAGATGGTCTACAGCCGTATCACCCTGAACACGCCCAATCTCACCTAAACAGATAATAGACTTAATAAGACAACAGTGAGCTTATAGAAGATACTAACAAAAAGCTACTGAGGTAACCAAAATGATACAAAACATAAATGACCAACTTAGCCAAGAATTAGAGTTCATGAAAAGGTACCACAAAAAAAAAAAAAAAAAAAAAAAAAAAAAAAAAAAAAAAAAAAAAAAAAAAAAAAAAAAAAAAAAAAAAAAAAAAAAAAAAAAAAAAAAAAAAAAAAAAAAAAAAAAAAAAAAAAAAAAAAAAAAAAAAAAAAAAAAAAAAAAAAAAAATCCAGGAGAGAAAATTAAAATATAAATTCTATTGAAATATAGGCAGCAGAAGTGACCAATTTGAGGACAGTACGAGAACTACAAGATAAGATCATATATTCAGAGGCACCTTAAAAATAAGAATAGATGGCTCACGCCTGTAATCCCAGCACTCGGGAGGCTGAGGCAGGAGGATCGGTGTGAGTTCGAGACCAGCCTGGGCTACAAAAGTGAGCTCAGGACCAGCCTCAACTGCATAGCGAGACCCTGTCTCAAAAAGACAAAAAAAAAAAAAAAAAAAAAATAAGAATAGAACTGCAGCACTGGGGAGATAGCTCAGTGGTGTAAGCACCTGTCTGGCAAGCTCGGGGGTCTGAGTTCCATCCCCAATACTGCATGCCATGCTGGTCACTGAAACCAGGTGTGGTGGTACACACCTATAATCCTAGCACTAGGGAGGCTAAGACAGGAGGATCACTAGGTGTCCGAACTGCACGGGGAGACATTCTACCAAATAAATAAAACATTTTAAAAAAGAAATGTATGATCATTAAACCAGCACGCCAAAAAAACCCTAAAGGTTATGCTAGACAGAAACAACGACGCCATAATGTCAAAATATCTAAAGAATGAAAACATTAAATAGTGAGTTGTTAAATAGAAAGGAGAAAAACAAGGAATCAGCAACAGGAAAATAAGGCAATGCCAGGAATAAGTCAAATACCTTTCAGTAATAATTCTCAAAGAGAATGGCATCAACTCCCCAGTCAAAAGACGACTGCTAGTTTGGATCAAAAGGCAAATTCCAGGCCAAGCATGGTGGTGCACAGGTGTCTAACCCCAGAATTCGGAGGCTGAGAGGCAAGAGGTTCACTGGGAACCTCTTGACTAGACTAGCCTATGAACTGAGTTCAAGGCCAGCCTGAATGGCATAGTGAAACTCTGTCTCAGATAATATACAGCTCTTGGAAGGCTGAGGCAAGAGGAAAGATCATTTTTAATTTAAAACCAGCCTGGAATTGATCTTGTCCAGCAGGTTTCATGAACCAGTATGAAACCAAAAAGCTCAGGCAGATGTTGTGATGCAGATCTATAATCCTAACACCTTGGAGGCTGAGGCAGGAGAACTGTCACAAGTCGCATAGATGGTGAGTTCAAAGACAGCCTGAGTTACAATGAGGTCCTGTCTCAAAAAAAAGGGAGGGGGGGCAGGGAGACAGCTCAGCAGCATAAGTGCCTGCATTGCAACTGCAAGGTCCTCAGTGTGACCCCTGATACGAACAAATGAACAAAACCAAAAATATGCTATATTTAATAAACACACTTAATCCAAAAAGAAAATTCACAGATTAAAACCCAGAGGATGAAAGGATGGAAAACAACAGTCCATGCAACAAGAGTTTGAAAACAAGTAGGAATAGCTATCCTAATTTTGAACCAAGCCACAACTGAATAGGAGTGGTAAAGAGGGTCACTACATAATTAAAGGAACAATTCAACAGTAAGAGATAGCAATTACAAATATATATGCACTAAACATCAGTGCACCCAAATTTATAAAACAAATACTACATGAAATAAAAGAACAGATAAACAACACAACTTTAGTGGAAGAGGGCTCAATACTTCACTACCACGATAGATCAACTAAACAAAATATCAACAAAGACATGTCACAACTGAACCATATCTTTAAATACATGGGGTGCACTGAGATGGCCACTGAGACTGAGTGTGGTAGTGTGCACCTGTAGAATCACAGCGTTTGGGAAGCTGAAAACAGGAAGATCATTACAAGTCCAATCTGTGTAGTGAGACCCTGTAGATCCTGTACTAAATACATTAAAAAATATAGATATTGAGGGCTGGGGAAATAGCTCAGTGGCATAAAGACCTGGCTGGCAAGTACAAGGTCCCAAGTTCAATCCCTGGTACCATAAAATAAAACAAAATTGAGATTTCATCTTCTCCAGAAAAAACAGCTATCACCAAAGTTCTGATGTCTTAAAGCAACTTTCATGTATGAGTCAGTAGCACTTCACCTACAAAATTCAAGTCTGAAGGGATTTGGTTTTTTTTGTTTGTTTTGGGTTTTTTTGAAAAATTGTATTTTTATACTAATTATATATTCAAATGCAAACATTTCTGACAAGTAAACAAAATGAGTACCAACCCCACTGTTCGTATTAACATGTACAAGTGACCTGGGCAGACAAAACACAGACACGGTCCACCTCCATATACTACCAGGTGTTCTTTGGTGACCCAGCTCTAAGACCCTCCTAAATGACAAAGTACAGGAAGCAAAATTTCCCCTAGTCCCAGAATAGATTCTACACTTTTTATGTTACAATCCTCCAAGAGTTTTGAGAACAAAAGTTCCTGTAGCCCAAGGAAATCAAGCGAGGATAGTTAAGGGCTCAGAGGACCCCATCTGTAAGTGTGACAGGTTTAAAGTACTTCCCCACTTCAACTGATGTTTAGTAACAGTGACACTTTACAGCCACTGACATCGGTAGCTCCAGTTTACTGGCTATTTCATTATGAGCACTTACATAGTAAGAGCTATATCCATGTTTTTAGCAGTATTTACACAGTACATGAAAAGTGTTGTCAACCATCAAAGCAAAGGACAAGAGCCTCTGCATATAATTAATAACTAAGACTCCAGAGCAGGAACTCAATCCCAGATTCAACCATCCAGAGCCTACCAACACCATCTTCTGGCAGACCATTACACAAGTGATGG
>PVJA010014871.1:35211-46802 GCA_004027025.1 Myocastor coypus
AAAGCTACACATCACCACACTCTGCCTACACTGGCACAAAGGCTCAGAACAATCAAGTGGAAGCACCAAAGTCCGCTGAGGCATTTTATTTTTGTTTTACATCCTTAGAAAAAGAATCCCAGGATTTTTCCTCCTGTGTGTTTTCGTCGCGCTTCTTCGTGATCCATGATGCCAGCTGAGGTTGTCAATACAATGAAACCAAACTGACGAGATGGGAGAAGGTTATTCTGCCATTTTTCCAGGTCTTTCAGCTGTACATCAAACCTGGGGCTAATCACACCACACTTGTTTAACCAGCCTGTGAGGTTCACAACAATTTTTCCAGCCCTGTGATCATCAATGATTTCAAATTCGCCAATGTAACCATGCTTCATCATCACAGTTAGAAACCGGACAATGACTTTGGAGCACGGCCTAATCAGGACCTGGCGTTTGCCTCTTTTTTCAGCATTGTTGATGCTCTTGAGAGCATCAGCCAGGACATTCATGCGCACCATTATGGCGGCACGGAAAGATGGCGGAAAAAAGCCTGAAGGGATTTGTAATTAATACAAATACATGTGTTCATCTATTCTGCCTTTCCTGTGTATTCCTTCTTTTGTCTGTTTGCTTGTATGTTTGGAGGACAATTCTTAATTAGGTACACTGTTCATGTCTCTCTTCACCCCATGGCCTCATAAAACAGGCCCTAAGTACCTGAGACTTACATGGTATTCCAAGCTGAGTACACTCCCATTCCTTAGACTGGAATTCTTATACACAAGACTGGAGCCTCACTGGGAATTTGTCTGCACACAGACAAAGGAAGAAATTTGTGGGAAGGGAATTGGAAGCTTTGCAATTCTCTCCTTAGGAAGCTGCAGCTTAATTTAGAAAGAAGTTTCCAACTGCTCAGTAAGTAAGAAAGACATCAGCCTTTGGGATCAAATCAATTTAAGTTCGTAACTATCAAACTCATTACCAGCTCCCAACATATCTGATATGTCTGATATGTCTGCAACACTCCAGTTTCTGTCTAAGACCATCCCTCCACAATTCTGGCTCACACTGATCCCAAATTTCTGAATGCTAAATACTAATACTCAGCATTTGCTCTTCTCAAGCAAGGTGCCTTTTCTACAACCTCATCCAAGTTCTGCAGCTACCTGAACTGGACAAAATCAGAGCTCATGGCTGCTAGGAAAGGTAGGCCTCTGAACACAGAAGCAGAACGCGACAGTCCTATTCCGTCTAGGACTAGATAAAAGAAATAAACTTTATTACCACCTTTGTCACATACTGTACAGGCAGGTAAAATTTTCTTTCTTTTTTTAAATTTTTTTTTTTTTCTTGTTTCAGAACTTTTGTTTATTTATTTTTATGGCTGGCTCAGCCTGCCCAGAGGGCAGGGCTGGCACAGCATGTGGTGCTGGGGATCAAACTGTGGTCCCTGCAGCTGCCCAAGCTTTCCCAAGCAGGCGCTTTAGACCACTGAACCATCCTGCCAGGTCCAAGGCAGGTAGAATTTTCAACATGAACCCAAAGGTGGTCAGTTTTTCTGAAAACAATTCTTCATCCTTTAGGTTATTTATATTGTGATAATGCCATAAAGAGAATTTTAAATGTAATTAGTAAAAAAAAAAAAAAAAAAATCAGAAGAAAAAAAATAACAAATGGTGAGGCTGCAGGGAAAAGAAAACATTTCTACATTGTCAGTGCAAATGTCAAGTAGGACAAACCACTATGGAAATCAGTTTGGAGATTCCTCAAAAAACTAAAACTAGAAATTTTATTCAACCTAGCTTTTTCCCCTTTTATCTTCCCAAAAGAGTTTAAAGGCACTACATGATGAAGATACATACTCATGCTTATAGCAGTACAAATTGTAACAGCTAAATCTTTTTTTTCTTTTTTTTTTTTTTTTTTTAGTGTATTTAGAATAGGGTGTACAGGGTCTCACTACCTAGACTGGACTCTCACTACCTAGACTGGACTCCGTAGTGATTCTCCTGTTTCCAGCCTCCCAAAATGCTGGGATTACAAGCATGTGCCACGTGCCCAGTCTCAAATGCCTCTCAGTGCGCCACATGGCACGGCACAGCAGGGATAGAACCCTAGCCACTGTGTTCTGCCTAAGAAGGCACTTTAGTCCACTGAGCTATCTGCCCTGCCCTGCTATTACAGCTAAATCTTAAAGGCAGTCTAGATGTCCATCAAGAGATGAATGTATAAAGAAAACACGTTATTTATACAACATAAAGGACCACTCTACTATAAAGTGCTAAGTTTGAGTTGTTTATAGAAAAACAGATGCACTTTGAGATCATAACATTAAGTTGTAAGAAACAGCACATGATGGAGACCAGCCAAGACCACTAGGCTTGTGTAAAGGCAAAAGACTTGGAATTTATTGTGCCTGGGCGCATGCAGTCAGAGGGCAAAAAGGTCATCTGTAGGAAGCAAAGAGAAGTGGGCTTTTCTTTTATAGGCATTGAGAAAAGATAAGGGACATAAGGCAGGAAGATCTTAGTAAACTTTAGTGGTTAAAGTTCTCTCGATGTCTTGTGCTTCAGTGGGCAAAGTCCTTGGGGCATCTGGCGTGAACACTTGGTTGCAACAGCCCATGTTCCACTTTACCTCTTTCAAGACATCCTGGTTTTCTGAGAGCAGCCCTGGTGCTGAGCTGAGCAATGCCTCTGCAGGCAGGTAAGTTGGGTACTAGGAGAATCATGTTCAAATTGAGCCTTAAATAAGTGAAATCAATCAGACACACATGCTTAAATATCACAAGATTTCTCTTACATGAAAAGACCAAAGTATAAGTAAGTTAGAAAGCTAAGAGCCCCAACAATCAGTAGACGCACAGGTAGGACCTCTCAGCCTGCAGCCCCCCGCACTGGAACTAAGCTTCTGCACACAGCAGCCCTGGCTGACCGACAGAGCAAACAGTGGGTACAGAGGAAGGACCTCTCAGCCTGAGGCCCCCTGAACTTCCAGCAGAACTCAGCCTCCATGCACAGCAGTTCTGACCAACCAACAAAGCAATCCATGGACACACAGGTAGGACCTCTCAGCCTGTGCTCCTGCACCACCACCAGAACTCCACCCCGACCCACAGCTATGACTGGCAGGCATGTAGGCAGGAACATTAGACCTGTACCCTCCCATCACCACAGCTTCTTCCTCACCCAGAACCCAGCTCCAGCATCTGCTGTGGAGCCCTGCAGCAAAATTCCCTGCAGCGAGGCTGAGGTCAGACACTACCAGCAAACCCAGGAGCTGAGGATCTTGCCAGAAGACCACAGCAAGCTCTCCGCCAAAAGCTGCAGCACGAAGAAGCTAAGCACACCATCCAGACCCAGCCAGGCACATCTGGACAAGATCAAATTTGGTAAAACCGGACCCAAATTGCTGTAGGCACTAATGGCATAACTTCAACAAAGTTCTACATGAAAGGTCAGAGGTCACTGCTATACAGAATGAGACAGACAAGGAACAAGATGCAGTCTCAGGTCCTGAGCCCACTCGCAACAAATACAGAAAACACTACTATAGAAAAAAGTGGGAATCAGATAGCTGAGATCTCTGAATTAGCAGCATCTGAAGTAAACAAACAAATGCAGAAACATATAGAGGAACTCAGATTGGAGATAATTTCTGAAGTAAAAAAGGAATCCTTGGATTACTAGAGTCTGAAGTAAAAAGAAAAACAAAAAAGAACTGAAGAAAAGTACAGAGAAAATCACATCAGAAATAATCTCTGAAGTAAAAAAAAGACATCTCTAAATTAATAGAGTCTGAAGTAAAGGAACAACTGCAAAAAGGTAGAGAGGAAATTGGAGCAGAAATAATCTTTGAAGGATAACTATAATGAAAGACTTAATAAATGCCTCTAAAGAAGACATTGATAAAAAAAAAAAAAAAAACTAGAGGACAATACAAAAAAATGATGGAATCCTTCAATGAGCAATATAGGAAAGAAATAGCTCTTCCTGTAAGTGGCCTGTGGTGTCCTGTGAAAATGGTTCGCTACTCTCTCGACCCAGAAAACCCCACAAAATCATGCAAATCAAGAGGCTCAAATCTTCGCGTTCACTTTAAGAATACACGTGAAACTGCCCAGGCCATCAAGGGTATGCATATCTGAAAGGCCACCAAGTATCTGAAGGATGTCACATTAAAGAAGCAGTGTGTGCCATTCCGACGTTACAATGGTGGAGTTGGTAAGTGTACCCAGGCCAAACAGTGGGGCTGGACACAGGGTCGGTGGCCCAAAAAAGAGTGCTGAATTTTTGCTGCACATGCTTAAAAATGCAGAGAGTAATGCTGAACTTAAGGGTTTAGGTGTAGATTCTCTGGTTATTGAACATATCCGGGTGAACAATGCACCCAAGATGCGCCGCCGTACTTACAGAGCTCATGGTCGGATTAACCCATACATGAGCTCCCCCTGCCATATTGAGATGATCCTTGCTGAAAAGGAGCAATTGTTCCTAAGCCAGAGGAGGAGGTTGTACAGAAGAAAAAGATATCCCAGAAGAAATTGAAGAAACAAAAACTTATGGCATGGGAATAAGTTAATTATAAAATAAATGCAAATAAAATTAATGTTGTTGGCTATTAAAAAAATATAGGAAAGAAATAGATAGCACAAAACAGTTTCAAAGACATACAAGAAAATGAAATCTCAGTCACAAACTAGCAATACCATATGAGCAAAAGTGAAGATAAGAGTTTCAGATCTTGAAGACATAGTCACAGCTAGTGAAAAGGTAAGAAAGGATCTCTTAAAAACTAGGATGCAGGAAAAAAATAATTCAACACCTGCAAGATGATGCAAAAATGAACAATGTGAGATTAATAGGAATTAATGGCAGAGAAAGTGTCCATGTAAATACCATAGAAAGAATACACGCAGAAGTAAAAGCAGAAAACTTCCCAAATATGAGAAAACAATCAGACATGCATTTGACTGAAGCATACAGAACTCCGAATAACATCAACCTGACTAAAAATACACACAGATATATAATAGTCAAGATTCCAGAAATCCAGCAGAAGAATAACACACTAAAAGTGCTAGGTAAAAGAAACAGATCACATTTAAAGGAAAACCCATCAGAATAACAACAGATTTCTCTTCACAAATCATGAAGTCAAGAAGAGCATGAAGCAGAGTGCTTCAAGTCCTCCATGAAAACAAATTCCAGCCCAGACTGCTATACCCCGTAAAAGTCTTTCAAGTACGAGGGAGAAATGAAATGCTTCCATGACAAGGAACAACTAAAGAATTTCAAGACGTCAAAGCCAACCATACACAGACTACTAAAAAATATTGTAGAGAAGGACGAAAATGACCCAAACTCTACAAACGAGACCAGAAAGAACCCACCAAATAGGACAACCAATTAAACAGGAGAAAAAAGAGTAAACAGTAGGAAGTAAAGGACATGTCAAACATAAGTCAATACATTTCATCCCTGTAAATGGACTCAATTCTCCAATTAAAAGAGATAGAATGACAGAGTGGATAAGGCAGCAAAATTCAAAAATATGCTATACATCTGAACTGCATAGCGAGACCCTGTCTCAAAAAAACAAACAAACAAAAATATGCTATACACAAGAAACACACTTAACTCAGAAACTCATAGACTAAAAGTTAAAGGATGGAAAACAATACTACATGCCCCAGCACCTCAAAAAACAAATTGCAGACAATCTAAATTTCAAACCAAGATTGATCAAATGAAATAAAGAAGGTCACTACATACTGGTTAGGGGAAAAATTCAAGACAAAGAGATAACACTCATAAATATGTATGCACCCAACATGGAAGCACCAAGTTATATAAGACAAATCTTAATGGATATGAAAAATCTAATATCCAATACCACAATCTTAACAGGAGAACTTGACAACCCTTTATCCCAAAAAGATGCGTCAAGCAGACAAAAAATTGGAAAAGAAGTAGCAGAACTGAACCAATCTTGGAAAAACTGGACTTAGTGGACATACATAGAGTGCTCCACCCAATCACTTCTGAATACACATTTTTTCTGTTGCACAAGGAACATTTTCCAAAATAAACTACATAAGAGTACATGCTTAAGCCGGGCGTGGTGGCACATGCCTGTAATCCTAGCACTCGGGAGGCTGAGGCAGGAGGATTGGTGCGAGTTCGAGACCAGCCTGGGCTACAAAAGTAAGCTCAGGACCAGCCTCAACTGCATAGCGAGACCCTGTCTCAAAAAGACAAAAAAAAAAAGAGTACATGCTTAAGAAAACGGAAAGTATTCCATGCACATTATCTGACCAAGGTGCAATGAAACTGGAAATAAATGACAAAAGAAATCAGAAGAACTCCAGGAATACATGGAAATTAAACAAAACACTTCTTAGCAACCAGTAGGTTACAGATGAAATTAAACAAAAAATTAAACAATATATACATTTTAATAAAAAATCAAAATATATGGAATTTATGGAATACAATGAAAGCAGTTTTTAGAGGAAAATTTATAGCCCTGAACTCACACATTAAAAAAATAGAAAGGGAACAAATAAATAAATACTCTTAACACAGTATGTGAACTGAGTAGAAAAGGAAGAGCAAACAAAACCCTATACCCAAAAACGGGAGGAAATTATAAACAGTAGAGCAGAAATTAATTCGATTGAGACAAAGAAAACAATACAAAGAATTAAGGAATCAAAAAGCTGGTTCTTTGAAAGATTAAATAAAATTGATAAGCCCCTAGCTAACCTCATCAAAAAGAGGAAAAAAGGGACTCAAATTCAAGCAATAAGGAATGAAAAGGTGAAATTACTGCAAACCCAGCAGAGATTCAGAGCATTATTAATAGCTACTATGAGGATCTTTATTCTCACAGAATTAAAGACACAGATGAAATGGACAGATTCCTAGAAAGGTACAAATTACAAAAACTGAATCAAGAAGATATAAGAACTCTCAATAACACAATAATAGCCAATGAAATACCAAATGTAATAAAAAGCCTACCGATAAAGAAAAGTCGGGGACCTGATAGATTGACCACTGAACTCTACAGGAAATTTATAAAAGACATATTCTCACCACTCCTCAAACTCTTTAATGAAATAGAAAAGGAAGCAATCCTCCCAAAATCATTCCTAGAAAAATTACACTGATACCAAAACCAGAGAGAGATGCAACTAAAAAAGAAAACTACAGGCCAATTTTCTCTTGAACATAGATGCAAAAATCCTCAATAAAATCCTAGCCATTAGAATACAACAAATTATGAAGAAAATTATACAATATGAGTAGGTAGTATTCATCCCAAGGATGCAAGGATGGTTCAATATACGCAAATGTATAAATGCAATACACTATATCAATAGAGCCAAGGCCCAAAATCACAGGATCATCTCAACTGATGCAGAAAAGACCTTTGACAAAGTCCAACACTCATCCATGTTCAAAGTCCTACAGAAAATTGGAATAGAGGGCCTGTACCTCAACCTGAAAAAAGCCATCTATGACAATCCAACAGCTAACATAATTCTAAATGAGGAAAAACTGAAGTCTTTTAGTCTCAAATCTGGCACAAGATAAGGATGTCCTCCATCACCACTCCTATTCAATATAGTGCTGGAATCATTAGCTACAGCCATTAGACAAGAGAGAGAAATAAAAGGAATGAGAATAGGTATAGAAGAAGGTAAACCATCATTATTTGCAGATCACATGACAATCTACTTGAAAGACCCAAAAAGCTCCTCCAAGAAGCTACTAGAATTAATACACAAATTCAGTAGCATAGCAGGATACAAGGTCACTGCACAAAAGTCAATAGCATTCCTCTACACGGATAATAAACACACTGAGAAAGAAATTAGAGAAACAATACCTTTTACAATAGCACTGGAAAAAGTAAAATACTTAGGAATTAAACTAACTAAAGAAGTAAAAGATCTATTCAGTGAAAACTACAGTACTCTGACAAAAGAGATCCTAGAGCAGCGGTTCTCAACCTGTCGGTCGCAACCCCAGCAAGGGTCGCCTAAAGCCATTGGAAAATGTTATTTATTACATTCCGAATCATAACTGTAGCAAAATTACAGTTTTGAAGTAGCCACCAAAATTATTTTTTTGGTTTGGGGTCACCGCAACATGAAGAACTATATTGCGGGGTCATGGCACTAGAAAGGTTGAGAAGCACTATCCTAGAGGATTTCAGAAAATGGAAAGGTATTCCCTGCTCCTTGATAGGAAGAATCAACACTGTGAAGATGGCTATACTCCCTAAACTATTATACAGATATAATGCAATCCCTATCAAAATACCATCAACATACCTCACAGACCTCGAGAAACCATTCCTAAAATTTATTTGGAAACAGAAAAGACCTAGAATTGCAAAGACAATCCTGGGAAACAAAGATAAGGCAGAAGGCATTACAATTCCTGACCAAAAGTTATACTAAAGCTACCATGATAAAATCAGCATGGTATTGGCAAAAAAAAAAATAGACCTGAGGATCAATTGAATCGCTTACAAGATGCAAAAGCAAATATAAACACAATCAACCACCTCACTGTCAATAAAGGGGCCAAACATGCTTATTAGAAGAAAGATAGCCTTTTTTAAAATGGTGCTGGAAAAACTGGCTTTCTGCATGCTAAAAACTAAAACTTGACCCAGGTCTATCGTTATGCACTAAACTAAAGTAAAAATGGATTCAAGATCTAAACATTAAAAGAGTAACACTAAATCTCCTAGAGGAGAAAGTGGGAGGAAATCTTAAAGACATCAAGGTAGGCCAAGAGTTCATGGATAAAAATCAAAATGCACATTTAACACTTGACAGAATCAACAACTGGGACCTCCTCTGGCTGAGAAGTTTTTGCACATCAAAAGAAATTACCAACAGAGTGAAAAGACAACCCACAAATTTTGAAAAGATTTTAACTAATAAGTATTCAGACAAAGGTCTTCTCACTAGAATTTATTAAGAACTAAAAAACATTAGGGTTCCAAAATTCAAAGACCAATCCAGAAATGGGCATGTGAGAAGAACACACACTTCTCAAAGAAAGAAATTCAACAAGCCTATAAATACATGAAGAAATGTTGCTCATTACTAGCCATTTCTGAAATGCAAATTAAAACAACACTTAGATCACCCCAGAAAAATGGCTATCATAAAGATATCAACCAACAAATGTTGGAGAGGCTGTGGGGAAAAAGGAACTCTTCTCCACTGCTGGTGGGGATGCAGACTGGTGCAACCATTATGGAAAGCAGTGTGGAGACTCCTTCAAAAACTAAAACTGGAAATCCCATTCAATCCAGCTATCCCTCTACTGGGAATTTACCCTGAAGAACTGAAAACATCGTATCATAGTGACATCTGTGCACCTATGTTCATAGAAGCACAATTTGTAATAGCCAAATCCTGGGAACAAGCAAAATGCCCATCATCTGAAAAATGGTTGGAAAAGATGTGGTATTTTTATACAATAGAATATTACTCAGATATAAAGAATGATAAACTAGAAGACTTCATATATAAGTGGATGTATCTTGAACATATACTCATAAGTGACCTATGTAAATATCATAATATTCTCCCTAGTGTAAGAACTCAAAAAAAGAAAATATAATGGAAAGGCATAACACAGTTGAATGGAAAACAAGGACTTAAGTGTTAAACAGTGAAGTGACTGCAAAAAGAAAGCATAGGAAACATGACAGGAGCAAAACCATGCACTTATACACACAGGATGTAGATAATGGTCCTAAGAACCACCAAAATACTTTTCACACTTAGGATAGCAGTGGGTAACACTAAAATTATGTGTGGAATGCCTGTCATTCTGCCCTTTTAGATGTATGCTGCCTCTAATGTAATTTCAGTTACTGCTATGCTCTCTGTCAAGTAAATAACTGGTTTACAAGATAACAAAAAAGGGTAGTAAATGAGAGTAGGAGACTAGGAGAAATGCTGTACGTTCAACTGTCTACAATTTTATATATACTTAAGATTTCTAAATGTCTGTGTAAAAATGTGTAACTGCTTTTATCACACTGTATAGTGGTTTACTACAATATCAATGATTGATGGAAAATACCAATTATAAGCTAAGTGTAAGATGTTTGGTATTCAGGAAGACAGTGATGTTAAGCTCAAGTACCTATGTTAAGAGTAATAATATCACAAAGCTTCTCATCTAGAGGGTTATGAATGTAAGTTTACAGACCAAAAATTAGTGAAAAAGAAGGGCTATAAGGATTGCCAATATTGTGGTCTAGCCCTTCAAGGTCAGTGAGGACTCAGGACATAAGAGAACTTGCGTTGCAATGTCCTATAACTCAGTGGTTTGCCAAATTTTCTGTTATGGGACCACAGAGGAAAGGGACAGATGATGTATAGTGTGCCCAAGGAGAGTTACCTAGAGAGAAAACATTCTCTCAGGCTTTCACAGAGAGCAAACTGGTCAAGCAATGGCCGTAACTCATCCAGATGACTGACACTGACAACAGTTCTACAAAGCACCGTACATGGTTTCAAAGTAATTCCTGAGGGGATTTGACTGATCTTTGGAGATACAAACATTCCATGTTTTGTTATACAGGTCTTGCTTTACTTTGCCCTTAACCACCCAGCAGAAAAGTTTAACCACAAGGCATAAAACGCAAAGCTTCACTAGTATGCTGAGCTGTAAGCTTATTACATTGCTAGTTCTGTTAGTAATCCATTGCGATTATGGATTATGGAATACTGGACTATTTATATAACTACTTTCTCTTAGTTCAATGAGAAGAAATTTTTTGTGCCAACGTTTAGAAAAAATTATCATGTCTATACCCTGTGCTCTGTATAACAACTAGGAGGACAACAATATGCATTGTATCAATTACTGGGAATGTACTACTATCGTGTTTTTGACAAAAAAAAAAAAAAAAAAAAACCTCTTATTTCCAAAGGAGAAAAAAGAAAAAGAGAGAGAACTAAAAGGGGCTGGGGGGGGGGGCAACAAGAAACAAGATGAATCTTCTGCAAATAGAAAAGGGATCAAGAAATGGAGGAAGGAAGAGGTGGCGGCAGGCCGAGGTGATACCTGGGAGCCCTCTCTTGACAGCCCGGGCCAAGAAGAGTCCCTACAGGAGGCATCACCCAGGCTGGAAGATCATGGTGGCAGCAGCAGGGGTGGCTGGGAAGTGAAACAAAGCCAGCAACTGAGGAGGGGTCCCAGCAGCCCCTGCAGGGCCTATCAGGACATGGAGTATGAACGACATTGACACATTGCATATTGTCCTCACAATAATTCTGCAGAGCGGTGTGTGAGCATGACCCACCTTCCTGTTGATGTTGCTAAGAAGAAAAAAAAAAGAATTCTTCTCTTTGGACTGGTGGGAGGTAGATGCATGCACAGTCCGGTGTTCTGCAGTTGCGGTGGGCCACCAGTGGGGCTTGCGATGTTGGAGGCTATTGATCCGGGCCTCCTACGGATCATCTCATCAGTCTGGCTCTGCGTTTCATGCATTGTCTTGCTTCGACTTGCCCTTGACCACCCAGCAAGAAAGAAAAAAGAAAACTGTTGGTTGCAATGCATGAGACG
>PVJA010014872.1:0-46573 GCA_004027025.1 Myocastor coypus
AAAAAAAAAAAAAAAAAAAAAAAAAAAAAAAAAAAAAAAAAAAAAAAAAAAAAAAAAAAAAAAAAAAAAAAAAAAAAAAAAAAAAAAAAAAAAAAAAAGAAGTGTACACCTGGCTCAATGACTGACTTGGTTTGTCTAGGTTTTTATGCAGTTAACAAAAGCCAGACATATTCAAATTTCTAAGAAAAAACAAGAGCGACAAAGCCTAGCATTTTCTCCAAGACAGCCCTAGGATTCTACCTCTACCCACAGAATTTGTTGCAGCGCTATTTCATTAGTCAAAACAAACCCTTGACTGATGTTATGGCTTGTGTCTAGTTGCCCCCACCGAGCCTCATGCAGTCATGGGGCTGGCTGGCCTTCCACAGTAATTCATGATGTAATCCTGGGCTTATGGAGGGGAGCGCCACACGTCCTTCTGCTGCCTGATGAAACAGGGGCAACAGAGGCTTGCGCTCTGCCTCTTCTCCTCCCTTCCGCTCTTGCTATCTTGTTTTCCACTACCATGAACCCTCTGTCACCCTCTTTCCTGTGCCACTCGGCCTGCAAGGGTGGAAAGTTGATCATGAACCGAAACCTCCACAAACTGTGAGCTAAATAAACCTCTCCTTCCTTAATTCTGGGTACCAAGCCGGGCGTGGTGGCTCACGCCTGTAATCCCAGCACTGGGGGAGGCTGAGGCAGGAGGATTGGTGCGAGTTCGAGACCAGCCTGGCTATAAAAGTGAGCTCAAGGCCAGCCTGAACTGCATAGTGAGACCCTGTCTCAAAAAGACAAAAAAAAAAAAAAGAATTTGGTACCAGAGAAGTGGGGTCACTACTGGCGACTATACCAGAGCATGTGGCTCACCAACCTTCAGAATTATCTTATGGGACTAGATAGGAAAAGTCTGGAGATGCCTCCTGAAAGATAAGTACTGGAACATCTGCAGCTACTCTGTATGGGAGATTCTTTTCAGAGTTCAGAAGACCGGAAGGCTGAGAGAAACCCTATCTGTAGAGTTCAGGTTGAGGGAGTTACTTCTGGTAAAAAGGACTGTATTAGGTGCTAGACCCCAGATGATGTGGGTTATGCTTTGGCAGAAAGTTTATCTGCATTTTGCTGATGTTCAGAGACCTTGCCTGAGACTGAAGTGAAGTACAGCAGACTGATTAAGTTGGCAAAAGTAACTTTGTTCCTCAGAACCAGGTTCCAGGTGCTCGGCAATCTAGCCACTCAATCTCAATAACAAAGAGAGAGGAAAACCTGACTACTGTTCTCACTGGCAGCAGACCTTGGCATCATCCACGTGGTACTGGTTTGGGGTGCATGCAGAATTCAAGAGTTGTGAAGTTAAGAAGGCTTCACCTAGGTTTCATAAGAAGGCCTGGGAGGTCAGGCAGTGTGCCACTGGGAGGACAGTGTGTGGAGCTATGTGTGTGAAGCCAAAGGTACAGTGCAGTCCCCAGGGATTTTGGAAAAGCCAGGAATGTCGATCATCTAAGAAAAGTTGCAATAAAGGAGAACAGCAGGCCTAAAAGAGAAGCCCTGGTAGCTGCTGCTAAAAGAGTCAGAGGGGCTGAGCCATGACAGAGCTTTGGAGCTCACGACTCATCACAGATTGCATCAAGGGTACCACATGCAACTATGAGACTCAGTGTTTGCCCTGTGCAGCTTTGGACTTGCTTTGGTCCCAATGCTTTGTATTCCCTTCTTTATACCGTATGGAATAGGAATGTTGTGTGTGTGTGTGTGTGTGTGTGTGTGTGTGTGTGTGTGTGTGTGCCATTGACCATTGGAAGTGTTTCTAACTTTTTGCTTGTATATACACTCATAGTTAGGAATTTGTCGTAAATCATGCATGAGACTTGGACTTTTCAGCAATATTGAAACTTAGCTGTTGTTACAGATGGCCTCAAATGCTTTTGCATGAAGGGAGATGCATGTGTCCTGGGGGTCAGGGGCAGAATGTTGTGGCTTGTGTGGTTTTCCCCCAAAGCTTCACACGGTCACCGAGGTGGACTTCTACCATCTGTGATTACTTCATGACCCAATGCTGAGATTATGTGTGTGAGTGCTGCTGGGATTATAGGGGCAAGTGCTACAGCTGCCCTCAGGCAGACAGCCTGAGTGCAAAGGAAGGGAGGGAGAGTGGCTTGCCTCTGCTGCTCCTTTTGGCTCCTGCTCTTTGCTATTTTCCACCGCTGTGAACATGGCTTCTGCCCTGGGCCACTCTGCCTTGGAACCAGCTGATTATAAACCTTCACACAGTGTGAGCTAAAGAAACCTTTCCTTCCTTAATTCTGGGTGTTGGCTATTTTGTCCCAGCAATGAGAGAAAGGTAAACAATACAGTTCATTTTTATGAAGATTGAAATTTTTAACACAGATGCTCACAAATTAAACCCCCCAAATTGTTTTTCCACTTTTATAAAGATGTTCAAATGAAAGTTTAAAGACAAACTACTTGCTGAAGTTTGTGTTCATATTAGACAAATTCTACTTGTTGTCTAACATATTAGACAACAAAATAAATTATCCGATGCATAAATTGATCATGAAATATTGCTAGAGGTACAGAAAAACAAGTACTTCTTAAGAGCCACGTGCCTAAGGTCAAGTTATGACAATAAGATTCAGAATTCATTTGAATTAGTTTTGCTTGTTTGTTTGCTTGTTTTGTGGGAGTGCCAGGATCGAGCTCAGGACCTTGCACTTGCCAGGTAGGAACCTATGCTGTGGAACTATCTGCCTGGCCTTAATTAGTTTTTAAAGTGACTGCAAAAGTACTCAAATTTTGCAGTTCTAAAGTTATCTTCCAAAGTGCTCTAAAAAAAAAAAAAAAAAAAAGAAAGTATGATTATTGTCTGGTAGAGTTACAGCTTTTCACTGAATGGGCATAAGATATTTTTGCCACTAAAAGTTTTGAATAGTAATGCTGATTGAATTACCAGGCAATCAGCAGACTGTACACTCATGGGAAATTTTATTTATTCTTCAGTAGAACATGTCATAAAATTAATAATCATTATGCATAAATATGTATTGTTTGTATTATATAAACACACATAAATATAAAATTTTAAGCTGAATTTATGAAATTGTAAATATTTAAAGGAGTAAAAATAAATAATAAAGTTTTTATATACCTTTTATATCATGCAAACTTGAATGGCCATAATAAAATTTAAAAATCCTTGAATAAATGAATGTATTTTACACATTCATCCAGGGAAAAGACCTCGCTCTTAATTTCCATGATTAATTTTCATGGTTGCTGGGTTAAACAAGTGATCTTGGCGATCAAATACAATTGATTTTTAGAATACTGAACAAATTTTATGCTGAATTGGTCAGAAAGCATCTGGTTGTGTGTAGCGGTGAGCATGGGCTGTGACTCCCAGTTCCCAGCTGTTACACTTTAGATCTACAAACCTCGCCCCATGGCTCAGGTCTTCAGAGGTCGGGTTTTCCAAAGGGCAGGCTTGGGATTCGTCACTTGATGGCTCTCTTGCCTGTTTCTTCTGCCTTGTGGCTCCTGTGATGTGAAGCGCTCTCTTCTCCCACGTCTTTCTCTGTCTTTCTCTAGCCCGGAGCCATTCCAGTGTCAACGGAATCCAGAAGCCTCACCAAACCTCCCTCTCTGTGAGCTGCACGTGTAGGTCACTTTGTCCCAGCCCCGGAAAGGCACTAACACACCGCTAGGGGGCGCAGCACCTGCCCCAGAGGAAGCGCCCCCTAGCGTTCCTTATTCCCACATTTGGCTCCTTGTTGCAGCAGACCTACAGCGGGTGAGGGTGCTGAGGTGACAGGGAACTTTCCTGCTCCATCTCGGGACTCTTAGTGAACTTAGCTCACTACAGAAATTAAACTTCCTAGATAAACCATGGAGCAGATTCTAGAGCATATTCAAAATTTAAACTTGATGCTTTTGAAGTATCTTCTGGAAGCTTTTTTTTTTTTTTTTTTTTTTTTTTTGTCTTTTTTGAGACAGGGTCTTGTATGAAGTTCAGGCTGGCCTTGAGCTCACTTTTGTAGCCCAGGCTGGTCTCAAACTCGCACCAGTCCTCCTGCCTCAGCCTCCCAAGTGCTGGGATTACAAGCATGCACCACCACACCCGGCTCTTCTGGAAGCATGTTGGCAGCTTGGTGTCATAAGGCGCAAAACCAGACCAAACACCTTGAGAAATCTAACCAACCAAACTGCCTAAAGAAAAGTCTTCCTCTTGATACGCCCTAACATTTTATTTATCTATATTTATACACTTTTCTATGGTGATGTAAATACAGAATGTCTTTCTGGCAAGACTCTCTAAGACTGCTGCCAGGAAATCCATCGAAGCTTCTAGCAACAAGGAAAACATAAAGGCAAGCTCAGGCCAACTCCTATACACACTTTGATGAGTGAGTGAAGACTGTAGATTTTGGTCATACGCTTGACCATGCCATTGCTGAGCGTGAATAACTCTGGAAAGGCTGTCCACAATAATAATTAATAATAATAATAATGATAATAATAATAGAAATATTGGTGCAACCATGTAAATCATTGTTTGCAAATGGAATGATTCCACGGCCTTGCCTGGCTTTATCTAATCCTAATGAGAGAAGAAATTGAAAATCAGTATTTTGGTATTTTAAAGCATTCAGTGGGGAAGATTCATATACTGTTAGGCGTCGATCACCCCACAGGTAACATCTCATCCTAAGGCTGGGGTCACACCCAACTGGTACTGTTCCACTCTACCCAAACTTCACAATTGTATCAGCAGGGTCATTTTTAAAACATCAATAAAAAAGTCATGAGATCAGGAGGTTGAGGCAGGAGGATCTTTTCAAGTTCAAGGCCAGCCTGGACTACAAAGTGAGTTCAAGGCCAGCCTGAATTCCATAGTGAGATCCTACCTCAAACAGACCAAAAAATGAGAGAGAGAGAGAGAGAGAGAGAGAGAGAATTCATGAGGTTTAAATAATGATGACTCCATAAACATAGTACCTCATTAATTGTTATTTAGAGATGTAAAAAAGCATTTTGCATGTGATTTTAAATAGGTACATATAAAAAAATTTATGTTTTAAAAAATATGAAAATGATATGATTCTGGTGTTCAGCATAACACCAATGTTTATGATGAAATATTCTTAACTGATAAATCTAAAACTTTCTATGGAAATATACATAAGCTATATTCATTATTCAATTTTTCCTACTTAAAAAAACAACTAATGAAATATTACGGGAAATCCTAAAGGGATCCAATTGGAGGATTCAGTCCAACTGGTTGGTTACCAGGGAAGCGTTTGTGTTATCTAGGGAGTTTCCTAAATTCAAATCTATGTGACTAAATGAAGTGAAACAAACATAAAAACAACTTAAGTAGGCTACTGGAACTTTATGGTATCTCTATATGTTTAAATTTTGAAGACAGTTTTCAGTGAAATAAATATAATTTTACCAACAAAAGCATGCATTGTACAAAATAATTTCTTATTTTAAGCTATTATGTACGCCCATTTCAAAGTGATTCATTTTGACAGTCAGATCTTTCAAAGCAAGTACACAGACCCCCAAGTTATTAGCTACGATTTAGGCTACGGGCAAAGTTTTAAGACAAAATACTACTTGATTGAAGAATATGATAGCTTTGTGCTAGACTTAGCAAAGGAAATATTTATACATTAGCTGTGTATAAGTTTTCTCTAGAACTGAGTGTGTTTGTGTGTGCACGTGCCAGGACCTGAACTCAGGACCTTGTGCTCGTCAGGAAGACACTGTGTCACTGGCTCTATCGCTGGCCTTTCTGTGGAATTTTAATTACATCTCTTCACTAATGTAAGAACAGACCAAGCTGAATTCATTATTCTGGTTTTGCTCAAGATGAAGACTGCATTTAGATTAGGTTTATTCACTGTCACGGCCCTTTCCTTTTCAATGATACCAACGAGAACACACACACATGCACGCATGCACGCGTGCACACACACACACACATACACACACACACACAGAGCTACAAATTATAATTTCCTACCAAGCATACAAGTACTCAGAAGAAGAAAGGAGTGAGGCTTTCAGGCTTTAATACTTGGCTACTGTCTTCTACATGACTAAGAGTAAAGTCTTAGTTGCACTAGGAAGGGTATCCTAGAAACGGCCTACAACGCTAAATATTTCTTAAAGAAACTTTGACTCAGTGATTTAAAACAGTAGATACATGCATTGTACACAGAGGAAAGAAACTAGCTCACGTGACCGCACCGTACAGTCTCTCTACTGTTTTCACTCTGAGGACTGCAGCTCGCACCTAACTCTCATCCGCGGTTTGCCATCCTCATAAGCGCAGTCAACGAAGATGACCTACCAGTACGGACGCCACGTCAGCGGGGAGCACAAGCCTGTGCAGCGCCGTGGGATGGCTTGCATCTTACCGCCGTGGCTGTGTACGCCTGCGCATCATCACTTCCTTACACCATTATTCTTTAAAGGAATTTCAAAGCATCCACAATTAGGAGGTGGTCTCACTCCAAGTCATAATATTTATGAAATCCCAAGCATGGCACTCTACTGATACTTCTTCTAATACGGTACATTGTTACACGAAAGAACTGTCTCCCACCATCACCCCACATGCCGCCAAGGGTACAGGCAAAACATTTCATGAAAATATGCCATTCGATAAAAATTTTCAGCCTAAGTTCTTTTTCAAAAATAAACATATTAGCATGCAGATTAGAAACACAGATTAGGGCTGGGGAGATTGCTCAGTAGAATAAGCGCTTGCCTGGCAAGCACAAGGGTCTGAGTTCAAACCCCGGTTCTGAAATAAATAAATAAATAAATAAACACATTAATAAGCAATATCATGCTCACTAATCAGGGAGTGGAGAATAACAACGTTTAGGCTATAAAAATAAGATCAAAGGCCACGGAGTTGATACACTGAACCCAAAATACTAGGAAGTTAGAAAGTTGGGGTCATTGTCACTCACACCAAATCAGGGGGTAGAGTGTATATAGTGGAGAAACTGACCTAAAATAATGCCTGGAGCCTATCTTGCCAGGTACAAAAAGCCATTATAGTTACTGCAGTTGAGATAAAAGTGACCTTTCATGGCCATGGGTAGTGACTTCAACAAACAAGGGAATGGAAAGGGGCAAAATGTGGTTCAATATTCCACCTCCGCTGCTTGTGTTCTACAGAAAATTGGACCGTGAGCTCCTGATTCGGGCTCAGCCACTCTCTGCGCTCTGCTCTCTCCCTATGCTCCACGATTTCTGCGGTACCATTTCAAAGCACCTGACCTGCACCTCCTGGGGACGGGAGAAGGTAAAACCCATTCGAGCGGATTCCCCAAAGCAAACGCCCTCATCATCACAACTCGAAGAGCTAAGGAGACAAAGAAGGTCACAATTATGTAAATCATACTAAAATCTCAGTGTTTTTGTAAACCTCAACAACCTAGATTTTGAAAATTAATGCTGTCATTTTCAAAAAATTTTATTTATATTATGGCCAACTCAGCTTGCCCTGGGAGTGGGGCTGGCGCAGTGTGTGGTTCCGGGAATTGAACCGTGGTTCCTGCAGTTGCCTAAGCTTGCCTAAGAGGTCGCTTTATACTGCTGAGCTACCTTGCCGGCCCCCAGTGCTGTCATTTTATTAATGTTCATCTTTTCTTTTTTTGTGGCCAGCTCAGCCCACGCTGGGGACGGGGCTGGCACAGCATGAGGCACCTGGGATCGAACTGTGGTCCCTATGCTTTGCCTAACCTTGCTAAGCAGGCACGTTAGACCGCTGAGCTATCACACCCACCCCATTCATTTTATTCTCATAAATCCTCCTAGCATATTACTTCTTAGTGAAATATACCAATTAACAATATCAGACGCAACATTCACATAATAAGTTCCCACCAGCACAATGACAAACAATAGAAAGCAGACAGGATTCTAACCACTTTATCCTCCTTCGCAGAAGCATCCAGGAAGCAGGGCAGAGACAAAAAGAGAAGAAAGAAAGCGGTGAGTCATGTGTTAAGCAATTGGTTTTAGTAATACAATTCTGTGCTTCTTAAAGCAGTTAAACAGATATTTTGAAAAGTAAATCAATTGAAAATGTCTACACTCAACCAACTCCACTTCAGAAGGCTCAGTATGACAATTTACTAATGTTCTCAAAATTGGGTTAGTAAATCCACATTGAAAATATTCTTCAGAGAAGAAAGTACATTTACTCCCACAGGTGTTCATTATTGAGAAAATATCACTTATTAAAATGCATAAAACTGTACTCTATCATCTCATCCAATTACTACTTCACAATGGTAAATGTCTGGAGCTGGAACAAAGGGGAATTATTTTGGCCATGAGTTCTTTCAAAAGCAATAGCTGTGGGTGATACTTACTCCAACAGTAGGGTCATAGGAAAAACCAACAACACACATTTCTTGGTCTCATGCCAAAAACAACAACAAAAAAATTAAGTTGGGCCTTCTATTAATTTGTTCGGGGCTAATGAGAGAGCTCGGCAGTCTACGTACCTGCCTGTAGGCACAAGGGCCCAGGTTCAATCCCCAGTACTGCCTGCCATGCTGGGCTGGGAACCCTGGGCATTCTGTGCCAGCCCCAAACCTGGCGGGGTAGCACACACCTGTGATCCCTGCACTGTGGAGGCTGAGACAGAAGGATAGCTATGAGTCTGAGCTGAGTAGTGAGACCCCCTACCAAATAAGTACATAAATTTTGTTCCTTTAAATGCTTTTCCAAGGTTGGGTGGGTTTAGCCAAGGCTGATGAACCACATTAGGTGGGCACATCCTCTTCAAATCCAACACCTCTAAAGTCAGTTATCTATAAACACGCTCTGCTTTTTTAAAATCCTATTTTTTGACCCTGATAATTTTAATATACCAACAGCTAACTGGATTGCTCCTGGATTGCCTCAGACTTGGGGTGAGTCTAAACAAAAATATCTGCTGGCTGTGGTGCACGGTTAGAATTAACGCTCAGCTGACTGACACCTCGCTGCCACGGCACCGAAGCCTCTGCAGCCCGCACAGTGCCCTCGAAACCTTGGCTGTTAAGTACACGATATCACCTCAGAATCTCACCCAGGAGAATTCATCCCAAAGTATATATTTAAGAACACTAAAAAAGGAAAAAAATGAGCAGATATATCTGGCACAGTTTCTACGTGCCAGACATTACCGAGCTTCTTCCAGACAGGATTTAAAGTCGCACATCACTATGAAATATAAGTGCTAATGTGAAAGAAAAATTAAAATTCATGTGGTCATACAATGGATCTGAACAAAGGACTATGTGTATGTAGACAGGGATTTTAATTTAATTTCATTCGTATTAATCATACAAGATTGTTTTATAGATAAAACTGTTTCGAGGAACCATTCTTCCCAAAGCAACAGAAATAGTAATAGTCTTACTTGAAATGAAAAAGCAGGTCAATACTAAGTATGTTAATTTCATCAAAGGTGACTTTAGAATATCTGCTTAAAACTCAAGACTGACAAAGAATGCCATGTTGGTGCCAGGGATATGGCTCAGTGGCATAAGCACCTGATTGGTAATTGCAAGGTCCTGGGTTTGGGTCCAGGTACCAAAAAGAAAGAGAGAGAGAGGGAGGGGGAGGGGGAGGGGGAGAGAGGGAGAGGGAGAGGGAGAGAAGAGGGGAGGGTGAGAGAGAGAGGGAGGGAGGAAAGAAAGAAAAAGAACAGTATCATTTGAGAGATTCATTCATTGATTTGTTCAAATAATGTATCACTACTGCAGAATGTTTTCCTGCTATGTTAACATATAATTTTTTTTTTTTGTCTTTTTGAGACAGGGTCTCGCTATGCAGTTCAGGCTGGCCTTGAGCTCCCTTTTGTAGCCCAGGCTGGTCTCGAACTCGCATTGATCCTCCTGCCTCAGCCTCCCGAGTGCTGGGATTACAGGCGTGCACCACCATGCCCAGCTTAACATATAATGTTATACATGAGTAAATAGAACAACATTCTTTACAGAAACACTGGGGATTCTTTCAGTCTATGCTTGTCATAGTTGTGTATATTATAATTCAGTTTTATATTGAGAAAAACTTACCCAGATTTTTCTATAAATAATTTTATGATAGTAATGAAGGGACTATGGTAAAGTTAACATTAAAATGTACTGGGAACTAGACACAACTCGTAGAGAATTTCATAAATAATAGCATCGTGTTCTACTACACTCGTGTCTTAAAACATCCAAGTTTCATCTGTTTAAATACCTCTGAAAACAGAGAAGTAGATTTATTTAAGACAAGAATTAAAGAACAATGGTGTGTTTTGATTTTCTTTTTTTTTTTTTTTTTTTTTTTTGAGATAGGGTGTCACTATGCAGTTCAGGCTGGCCTTGATATAGAACTTACTTTTGTAGCCCAGGCTGGTCTCAAACTCATACTGATCCTCCTGCTTAAGCCTCCAAAATGCTGGGATTACAGGCATTTGCCACCACACCCAGTGTTGTGTTTTGATATACTGGTTAAATTTTCAAATAATCACAGTGAGGTAAGTTTTCAAGGTATTTCTTCATCTTTTTTTTTTTTTTTTTTGATACCAGGGATCGAACTCACAACCTTGCACTTGCCAGGCAGGAACTTATGCCACAGAGCGATCTCCCTGGCCTTAGCAAGGAATTTCCTGAACGTGAGAGCAAGTGGAGAATTACTTTCCTAGAGGTTAAACATATTATCTGGGTCCAACTTCCTGACACATGCTATCCTACATGTTAACTTCATTCAGATTAGAACCCACTGCTGGAGAAACTAAAGCAGTAAACGATTTTCCAGGAAGAATTGGCCATCACGATTTGTAAAGGCTTTGCAAGTCTCAAAGGTGCTACTTCCACATGCACCATATTCTTAAATTAGATTCCCCTCACAGGGGCAGTTCTTCCATGGGGGATCAATTTTGATTTAAAACAGGGACATAGATGATGCCGCATGCTAACAGTAAAGACTTTTTCCAGGACACTACAAGCCAGGGGTGGTGGTGCATGGCTCTCAGCCCTGGCATTCGGGTGGCTGAGCCAGGAGGACTGTTGCAAGCTTGAGACCAGCCTGGGTTACAAAGTGAGCTCAAGGCCAGCCTGAATGCATAGCAAGACCTGGTCTCAAAAAGACTAAGTCTAATACAGTACTTCTTGCTTTTCCAGGTCTGTTCACCTTAGGAACAGCAGGAGACAGACAGGGGGGTACCTGAGGGTGCACATTTCTGCCTGAGCCCCATGCTCCCCAGAACCTGTGTTCCGGTGTGGGCCAGGCCCCACCGGGCACTCCTGGGACATCTCCCTTATGCCTGGGACACTCACGTTGTTTGATCGCAGAGACACGCGGCCCCCACAGCGGGCGCAGAATTTGGTGCGACAGTAGGAACACAGGTGGCCACACCCGTCCGCAAACTTGGTCTTGTGACAAATCCCACAGGTGGGGGCATCATCTTTGTGCTCTCCCTGGTACCGCCGGGCTTCTTCCCCTATCTTTCTCACTTGCTCCTTGTAGCTTTCAAACTGTTGATGCAATCTCCTGGGCAAAAGAGAAGATCGAGGTGAACTCAGTAAAGAGCGGAAGTCAAAGCCAAACAGACTGCATTCTTTCTGGAAGCATGAAAGTGCATGAATTTCCCATGGTTTGACAACACACCGAACTCAAAAACCTTCAAGATCCCAGTTGAAAACATGGTTGGATGTTGAATACCACATATTTCGAAAGGAAATAAAAAGATGACTGCCTATAATGCCAAACATCGTACTGTCAATGTGTGCACAGCTGAGTATCCTATAAAGGAAAAGCAAACAGAAGACTATCCACAGCTTTCTTACCAGGGTGTATTTTGATAACTAACTATAAATGAGGGGCATTGCAACATGCTCCGTGTGTAGTGAGAGTGATAGTTTGTCCCAGGAGAGCATCTCCGCGAGTTCTAATCCCTTTTTTCATTCTGTCATTACAAAGTATGAAATCAGTAGCTCGAGAGGATCTTACCTTTTGCAACCAGAGCTGGATTTTTGCCAGAGAAACAATGGGTGGGCACTCGTGATCTGAAATTTCACATGTCTAACTGGCAGGTCGAGAAGAAAATCAAGAGCTTTGCCCATGAAGAAGAGAATGCCAGGGATCAGAGTCCTCTGCCCATCACACTCCACAGGGAGAGTGGCTTGGGCATGTGTATGTCATGGTAAGCATGTATGAGGGCTGCAGTAGAAATTGCGGCCTCTGTCCCCTCTCTGGGCTTAGGCAAAGGCTGCACAATGGACCCTTCATGAGATCCTGGCATCAGATGGCAATGAGAACCATCTCGGGCCCTGAAGAAGTCAGTGATGTGGAAATTAAAGAGAGGAGAAATCTGAGAGTGTGTGGTTGATTAAGACAACCCACAAGACACAGCGGATACCCAAGGAGGCGCTCAGGTTAGGACCGAAGCTCCTTGGTTCACTGGTGTCACAATTTGGAAACTTCTTTCAAAAGCACTTGAAATTCTATTCTATTATACTGGACTTCATCTTAATCTCAATCTTACAGTACAGATGTTGTCTGGAAGGAATATGAAGACTCTTTTAGAAAATAAATTGTAGTTTGGAGCAATGCATGCTACACAACAAGGCAGTTGTAAAGTTAGCCATGCATTCTCCACAAAGCTCAACCGTCCCTTCTCAAAAGGGAAGAGAATGGGTTGTTGGCTCAGTCTCCAGGAATCACGCCCCAAATTAAGAAGCTGTAGCATAAGAAAGCTGTGGTTCGCATGACTTAAACCAATACTATGTTAGCGCTTCTGCAAAAGTGTACAGTCATCCTAAAAGCTGCCCAGTGAGCCATGTGAAGCCTGCTAAAGAGACTGCAGGAAAATGATGACCAAAGAACTATTGTGGTTCTCCATCTAACTTGATTTCAATCCACACAAATGAAGTGGGACCTCGGCTCACACATTTAATTTGTTCTAGGGCTTCAGAAATATGAAGATGTTTGTGTTCATATGGGAAAGACGGCCATGGTTGTGTTTGTTACTAGATGTAGTTTACAAAAAAAAAAAAAAAAAATGCCAAACACTTCTGCTTGCAAACCAACCTGCTTGGAAGCAAAACTGCGCATGAGCCGAGGTACCACCTGCTCAATGGGACTTAAGTCACATAAGAAATCTAGCTGCAAGAGAGTCTGTAAAATTTCATTATAATTTTGAAAGAGTTAAAAAGACAGCAAATTACCATAATCCACAAATACTCTGGTTTATAGCAACACATTTCACATTAGCTAAGTCTCAGAAGCAGCCTGTAGGTCCATCAGCAGACGAATTCATAAAGAAATTGTGACCTTTATATACAATAGAGGAGCTAGGCATGGTGGTGCACACCTGTCATCCTAGCACTTGGAAGGCTGAGGCAGAAGGATCAGTGTGAGTTCAAGACCAGCCTGGCCTACAAAAGTGAGCTCAAAGCCAGCCTGAACTGCATAACGAGACACTGTCTGTGAAAAACAATAAATAAATAAATAAATAAATAAATAAACAAACAAACAAACAAATAGGGGCTGGGGAGATAGCTCTGTGGCACAAGTGCCTGCCTGGCAAGTACAAGGCTGTGAGTTTGAACCTAGTCCCACAAAAATAAATAAATAAATATGTACACACTCACACACACACACACACACACACACACACACACACACAATAGAATAGAATACCACTGTTCCACAGGCAAGATAAACTTGCTGAGGGTATAGCTCAGTGGCACAGATTCTGCCTGGCAAGCCTGAGGTCATGAGTTCAATCCCCAGACCAAAAATAAACAAGTAAATAAATAAATAGGAATAAAAATTAAAGAGATAAACTTCCATCATTTGTAGAGAAATGGAAATATCTAAAGACGATCATGTGAGGTGAAATAAATGCAATCCATGTCTCTTCTGTGAGACACCCTGAGTAAAAAATAAAGAGTAAAATAAAATAGGAAATAAGGAAGCAGATAGCTTTCAGAGGGGAAGGGGATGGAGGGATGGAGGGCAGCAGGGGAGGGAAATGATATGGGATTTGAAAGAAGAAATTCGGCTCAGTTATGAACATGGAACAACTCTACACAAGGAGTGCACACAGGCACACTGCAAAGGCGTGCTAAATGAGCCTACAGCAGTTCGCTGTCCACTTAGCCTTGAACTCCTTTTGCAGTTGGAACCCCTGCCAAGGACTAAACATCCAGGTCACTAACTTCCTAATAGAAATCCACTTAGCAACTTTTGGCTGTATATCAACCAACCATGGGCATGTCATTAATTATCCTACCCTTCATGTGTGTGGCCTGCTTTAACTCTTGTGAGCAATTTCTCAAATTCAAGAAACGTAGTTGTGTAAGCTTAACCCAAGGGTCCTACACCTGTGTCAGAACTCAGGGGCTAATCACTTCGGTATTATACAGACGCCTCTGCCACGGTGAGGGGGTGGGGGGGTAGATCAAGGAAGGACTCCAAAGCCCATGGTAAGTCCAATGGTAAGTGAACAGATTGATAAAAACACAGACAGCGAATATGATTGCCACATTTCTTAATGAGAAACCATGGAGTCCTCTTTCCAGGGACTTCTATGAGCTTAGGAAAATGACGTGCGATACTGAGGTTCACCTTTCTGTTACTGTCTCTTCAGAATACTCACTCTAATTGTGGCTGATGGAGTGGGAAGCTGTGCCTTGTGAAGAATTTGTCCTTGGTATTCTCAGAGTTAGAATACCCCAAAGTTGTCTAAGGGGCTGGGCACGGTGCAAATTCTTGGATAAACTTACAGAACTTTTGATCCAGTAAGTTTGACAAAAGTGAGGTGGTAGAACGCCAGTACTCAGGAGGCTGGGACAGGAGGATCCTGGGGAGTTCAAGACCAGCCTGGGCTGCAAAATAAGCTCAAGGCCAGCCTGAGCTGCAGAGCAAGACCCTGTTTCAAAAGGCGAAAAACAAGTGACTTAGGGGAAGCTTACCCCGGGACCACAGTGCAGTAGAGAGTCTAGACAGCAGGGGTAAACCTGTAAACCAAGGCATAATTTATTTATCCCTCATTCGAAATTCAGGACATTGTCTAAAAATATATTGAAAATATTTAAATATCATGCTACTGACTTTTTAACTTGATAGCTATCACTGTTTCTCATAGTTAATTTCTTCTACTTTCTTTATTTTTTTTAAAGTGTTTGGTACAGAGTCCTGCTATGCAGCTCAGCTGTATAGCGATCCTTCTGTTTCAGCCTCCTCTGTGCTGGGATTACAGGTGTACACCACCACACCCGTCTCAGTGCGGGTTCAGTGTGACCAGGGACAAGGCTGGCATGGCATGTGGTGCCAGAAATGAAACCCCGGTACCTGAAGTTGCGAAGCAGGTGCTTAGTCCACTCAACTATCTCAGTGGTCCTTGTGGGGGTTTTTTGTTTGTTTGTTTTTTAATACTGGGGATCAAACTCAAGCCCTTGCACTTGCCAGGCAGGGCCTTACGCTGTTGAACTATCTCCCTGGCCCTACATATATAATTTCATGACTCTTACATATGTGCATATCAGCATGTAAGTTAAAAAAAAGTATCAATGCCTTTTACATAGTTTAAACATACATAGTTTCAAAGTTATGACTCTAAACATATTATTAACTCAGAAATTTTCCACCAATATTATTTAAGAATGACTTTATTTCCAGTGCGGGAACAGTAAACTGAGGTCCTTGTGGTGTTAGATAACAACTCTACCCGTGAGGTACATAAATAGCTTGCTGAGTTTTTAAAACTTACTAGAACTCACAAAATATTTTCAGTTTACGCCTAAAACCATGCTCGATCTTTGATTTCAAAAATACACTTTCATGTATTTCAAACATCCAGCAGATGGCAGTAGGAGTTTTCAGTTTTATGTTTAATTCTCTCAGAGATATTTATTTTTAAAAAAGAAAACCAGCCACGGTGTTAAAGGAAAATTTATCCGGTCAGCAGGGGTTTTTACATGTTAGAGGTATGTGTTAGAGGTGAATGAAAAGGAACAAAGGAGACATAGAAAGCTGAGACTTCTTGCCCTTTTCTAGAAGCCTCTGGGTCCACAGGCCCCTTTAAAATGCGCGTTTCTGTTTCCCTTTGTTGCAATTTCTCTATGATCTGTGCGCGCGCATCTGTCTTCAATTCAGTGCCCTTCGAGACACCGTCCAGCCAATCAGCACCCCGCAGAGTTCTGAAGGCACGGCGTGATGACACTGATGAAATATAAGCGCGCCGCCGACGATTAGCCACTAGGGCTCCCCAGCCTGTTACTTTAGTCAAGCACTTATTTTTAATTCCATTTCCAATTTACCACAGGAGGCCACTCGCGATTAAGCACTAAATGAAGACGTCTCGGGAACCTGAGGCCTCGGAGCGCCTTCAGTCTCTTCCCCTACGCAGCCCTCGCTGCGGAGGCGGTAACACCTGGCGTGGATGGGGGCCCCGTGCGCCCTAAGGCCTTGCGTGCGGATTACGGAAGGGCGGCAGCTCAGGCACGCAGGCTCTCCAACGCTGCCAGCCTAGCACGGCGGGAGCACCACTATCTCCACTCACATTCCCGCTCTCAGGACCACTCAAGAGGTGGAAATGTGGAAGAAATGGCGAGAAACCTTGAATCAGAATATGAATTAGGAAGGAAATCTTATAAAAAGAGTCAAATTAATCTTAGCAGAAATGGTGGAAATGGGGATGGGGAGATAGCTCAGTAGAACAAGCGCTTGCCTGGCAAGCCCAAGGACCTGAGTTCAATTGCCGCTTGTTATGGTTTGTGTCTAGTGGTCCCCGCAAAGCCTCATGCAGTCATGGGGCGGGGGCTTGTAGAGTTTGAGACTTGACTCAGGATCCACTGGGATTATGTGTTTTAGTACTGATGAGATTATGGATCCGAGTCCTTCTGGGATTATGGGTGTGGCCTAAGGCGGATAGGCTGAGGCCGAGGGCCTGAATGTAATGTAAAGAGAGACAGAGAGACAGACTCAGGCTGTTGCTCTCTTCTCCCCTGACTGCTTGGCTGCCTCTGTCGTTATTGTTGATATCTCACTGCCCTGAACCGGATGCTCTCTGCCCTGTTCCACTCAGCCTTGGAGCCAGCCAAATAGGGAATGAAACCTCTAGTAACTGTGAGCTAAATAAACCTTTCCCTCCTTCATTTTGAGTGTTTGGTATTTGTCCCAGCAACGAATAAAAATTAACTAAGACACCAGTTCTGGAAAAAAAAAAAAAAAAGGAAGGAGAGAGAGAGAGAGAGAGAGAGAGAGAAATGGTGGGGTCATCTAAGGATGGAATAACTAATCAGTAATAGATAAGTCTACTCCCCTCCCACACACCTTACAGCCTCTGTCCCCTGGTCTTAGTCATTAATCTAATACGCAAAGGACAAACCCCAGGCATTGGCAGTGCGAGCAATGGCACTATTCACACATATAAACAAGCCGCAGGGTTAGATAATCAATTCATTTTTTTTTTTTTTTTTTTTTTTTTCTGTCAGAACACGTCTGTGATGTGTATATCGGGGATCTGGTGCGTGCAGGTAACCTATCTTAATGTCTTAAAGTCCTTTCCCCCTCTTGTTTTATTTTCATCCCTGTTCCCCTTAGTCCCCTGCCTAGCTGCACGATGCATCGGGCCTGCGTCGCCCGGCATTCACAGCACACATTATACTACTCCTCATCTCTGCTTTTTCCTTGGCTGTGTTTCCCAGGCTTGCTATGTGACACCAGCGTGGAAAGTGAAAAAGTGATACACCAACGGCAATTGGCCGATTTTTGCAAAGAAACAGATATAAACCTGAGGTTGGTCTCCCACGATCAGATCCAGCTATACCTACTTCTTAGCTGTGTGATCATGGCATTGCTTAAACTGTTTCTCAGCTTTCTCGTCGGTGAATACTACAAGTAATTAAACAGGATTACTGGGTGGGTTAAGTGAACAGTGGTGTAAAGTACTTGGCATGGTGTCTAGCGCACAGGAAAAGCACAATAAGTATTAGCTATGATTATATACAGACACAGGTAATATATGAGGGAAGAAAGGGCTTCGATTCTAAGTTTCTAAGCGCTCAGTAAGCCATTAGTAAGGGTCAAAAGGGTCATCTTGTGAGATTAAAGTCACACCGAAAGAACAACTCACCACTACTACTTGTTTTCTGCGAAGTTCAGGAGAGACAACCACAGGGGTAGCGCACACACTTGCTTTCTAAAACTTTTCTCAGCATTTTTAGTCACTGCAAAATCTAAACACGAATGGAACAAAGAGACTCTAAAGTCTAGGGTTCATGAAAGAGGTTTATGGGTGGGGCAGATAGCTCAGTGGACTAAAGCACCCGCTTAGGCAGGTATAGGGACCAGGGTTTGATCCCCAGTGTAATGTGCTGGCCCTTCCCCCAGGGCTCACGGAGATGACCGGATTCAGACTGGGCGAGGTGGCACGTGCCTTAATCCCAACGCTTGGGAGGCTGAAAACAGGAGAATCACTATGAGTCTGATCCATGTAGTGAGATCTGTAGACCGCAAACCAAATACATATAAAAAAATTCATTACTAGACTACGTTGATCTAAGAATTATGCTGTTTAAAGCACAGATATTCCCACTGCTCAGAAACTGTAGATGAATTAAAGTCTAGGAGAAAATTCTAACATGTCACAGATGACTGTCCTATCCTTTGCTTCTTTCTCTTTAATGGCTGATCAATTTATACTCCCTGAGTGTGGTTCTCTTATTGTACTAACCAAGTTTTATCACAATGTATGGACTGTGTCTAGCTGGCTCCTGAAAGCCTCATGCAGGCACTGGGACAGGCTTCTAGAGTGTGTGATTAATTCATGATCCAATGTTGGGGTTATGGGGGTGAGCGCTGCACCCACTCTGGGGCGGAGAGCCTTACAGTGTAAGGTTGGCCCTCCACCCCTGCTCCTCCCTTGGGCTCTTGGCTGCTTTCCACCGCCATGAGCTCCTGTTCTCTGCCTTGGAGCCAGCCAAGTATGGACTGAAACCTCCATGAACTGTGAGCTCAAAGGTTTCCTTCCTTCATTTTGGGTACTGAGTAACTGAGACCGTTACTTTTTCTTCTACTGTGAGCGATTGTTTGAGATACTGTGGCTAAGAGAAGCCTTTCAAGGCTATCTGGACAAAGAAACATTACCTTCCTTTTTAAATATTTGATTGGACCAGTGCCTTTAAAATAGCCATGGTCGCTACAAGTCGCTGAACTTGCAGAATGTCTAATAGCTCTGTCGCCTTGGACCAATTCTCCCTTGGCAATTCCAGGTCCGTGGCTCTCTAAGGCCGCCTGCAACACTGTTGTTTGTCTGGTCCAAGGCTCTGAGCACCCATACATCTCTCGGGAGGCAGTCAGGAAGTCACCGCCGTCCACTCCAGTCCCACTCTGGATGTAACCGGGAACTGCACTTTCTGTATCTTGCCCCAGGGAGCAAGGACATGCGCACTGCGGTTCCCCGGTGTGGTGTTGAATCAGAGCCTGAGGTTTCTGGAGTACTTATCTGAGTTCAAGTTTTTTTAAAAAAATTGAGCCTGGTAGCCTCTGGAAGGCTGGGGTAGGAGGATCACAAGCTGAAGTGGAGTATAGGCAACAGACAGATTTAAAAAATATTTCCAAAGGTGAACAGGCCAGGGACCTAGCTCAGTGCCAAGGCCCTGGGTTTCACCCCCAGTATTGGGAAAAAATAGTAACACTAACTGCCACCACACGACATTTTCCTAGGCTCCTCCTCTCCTTGGCTTGTAACCTAGGTGGCCATTCACGGCTTTCAGACCTCATTGTGCATCTTTAAAATAGGGAAACAATGCCCGTTTTTATTGGCCTATCTTAAGGACTAAAATGCCTGCTATACAAACCACCACTTAAGGATTATCTGACAACGCGTAGTCAATAAAGTGTTAGCCTAATATTTTTATAATGTAGGAAAGAATCGTGAACAGAAACAAAGCTTTTTTTTTTTTTCTTGTGACACTGAGATTCCTAACGGTTGAATATATAAATGGAATACAGAACTAGGAAAGAAGTATCTAGATTGAGTTCAAGGTTTTTAAAGCAGCGCCATCAAATATTCTACTTTCAAGGTCTAAATTGAGCGTCTGGGGAATAAGAAATGAGGCTGCCAGGGTTTTACTTACAGAGCCTGCTGAACTACTCAGCCATCCTTGGTGTGGGCTCTCCGCAGCGCATTTCCACACGTGTGACAGGATGTAATTTTCTTCCCATTATATCTGCTAATGGTGACATCTGTTTTCATCTTTTAATTAAAACACATTGTTAATATGCAGACGAGCTCTAGCTATCATCTAAATAATGTAACACGTGTCGTAAATAAGTTTCATTTTTTTATACCTGTGTAGGGAAGATCATAAAGGAACTAATTCAAACGCTACTGCCAAGGTGACAGCTAAGGTTCCTGAAAATATTAGAATTACCATACAGAAATGGGTGGGTAACCTACAGTCCCACCACTGTTTAATCAAATCCAGATAAGCTCTTCTACCCCCATCATTCATGGCTGAGAATAATCAGGATATTTTTAAAATTTACCATAGTGGGCTATATTTAGATACTAAAAATGTGTCATAATAGCTTTCACTAATCACGGTATACACCAAGCTAGGAACAGGCCATTGTCTCTTCTACAGTACTGCATCCTGCATAAAAAATTGAGAATAGGGCCGGCCAGATATCTCAGCAGACTAAAGTGTCTGCTTAGGCAGACACAGGGACCGGGGTTTGATCCCCATGTGCTGTGCCAGCCCCGCCCCCAGGGCATGCTGAGACAGCGATTGAGACTGGGCGTGGTAGTGTGTGGGCCTATAATCCCAACCCTTGGGAGGCTGAAAACAGGAGGATCACTATGAGTTTGATCTGTGTGGTGAGACTCTGCAGACACTGTAGACCTTCTACTAAATACCAAAAAAAAAAAAAAAACAAAAAACCTTAGAATACTATTTGAGACTCTTTAAAAGGCATTTCATTCAATAGATTAGAACAGGATATCTTGCACTTTCTATCACAGTACTGAACCAATTAAATCAAACATGACAAGGGCCAGTGAGATACCTCAGCAGACTAAGCACCTGCTTAGGCAAGTGCAGGGACTGGGGTTTGATCCCCAGTACCACATGCTGCACCAGCCTGGCCCCTGGGCACACTAAGCTGGCCACTGAGACCTGGAGTATAGTCCCAGAACCAAGGAGGATGAGAACAGGAGGATCACTATGAGTCCAAGCTGCACAGTGAGACCCTGCACTAAGGACACTAAAAAAAAAGATGACTGCATTTTAGTTTAATAACTTGATCAATTTTGTAGCCATGAGTCAATTAGTCATTAGGAAGATCTGGCTTTTACCAGGACGAATGGGAAGCTACTGGAGAATAAGAGGGGAAATTGATGACTGGACTTGGATTCTCCTGGGATTTCACGGGCTCCTGTGGTTGTCGTACAGGAAGGCGAGGGTCAAGGGCTCAGAGGTCCTGACCAGAGCTTTGACCAGGGGAGAAGGAAAACATACGTAAAGATTTATTTTCCTCCTCTATCTTCTTTTATATCTTTCTGGCCAGTCTAGAAAACTGTGTGTGCATTTTCATAACAGTAACATGTTTTTAAAACTCAAATTCAGAAAAGCCGGGCGTGGTGGCGCACGCCTGTAATCCCAGCACTCGGGAGGCTGAGGCAGGAGGGTCGGTGCGAGTTCAAGACCAGCCTGGGCTACAAAAGTGAGCTCAAGGCCAGCCTGAACTGCATAGCGAGACCCTGTCTCAAAAAGACAATAAAATAAAATAAAATAAAATAAAATAAAATAAAATAAAATAAAATAAAATAAAATAAAATAAAATAAAATAAAATATAATATAATAAAATAAAAATAAAAAATAAAACTCAAATTCAGGCTTTGGTTTCCAGTTCAGGCTATGGTTATGGTCAACAAAGATGAACTCAGCCGAATTACAGCAACGGAGGAGTTCAACTTTCCCAGGCTGTAGAGACCCACAGAAAACTGTTCTCCCCACCAGAGCAGATGCAGAGTGTGACATTAGCAAAGGTTGAAAAGTGCACCATGCATTTGCTGTTCTCTTGGCACCAGGGTGTCTTGCATCTGCCTAATTTCAAAAGCCTTGTAGTCACTGTAGCATAAGGTGGCCCTGGGGTGATGTGCCAGAACACTTCAAAATTCCCAGCAAAGGCTGGGTGTGGTAGTGAGCACCGATAATCCCAGCACTTAGGAGGCTGAAAACAGGAGGACCGCTACAAATCTAATCGGTGTAGTGAGGCCTTGTCGACCCTATACCAAATATATACTTTTAAAAAATCTCACCAATTCTATTTATATTACACAATGTGTAGCCAGGGAATATCACCACACAGTAATCCTGTAGGTGGGAACTTATGGCAAGGGGGATCCTGCTTCTCATTTCTTGCTCCAGTTCTGAGGCCAAAGGTCATGGCTTGTGAGTCTGGGATCCACAGTAAAGTCAAGAAGATATTAAATGTTTATGAGAGTGGAAGAAGAAAAACAGCTATCATTCTTTTAAAAATGTCATTATTTTTTCTATTTGTTTCGTATAGGTTCTGTCTTCCCAAAAGTAGTTATACAACTGTGGTGGGATGTTTCAATAAAGTTAACTCCTTCAGATACATTAAATGGGCATAGCGTGTGTGTGTGTGTGTGTGTGTGTGTGTGTGTGTTTTGGACTTTTTTAGATGCTCCAAGTCTATATGTGAGTATAAGACTGCATTATGCCCCAATACATAGTTGTGGAAGGAAGAAACTAAAAACTGGGCGAGAAGTTATGGAAATGTTCCTTTCAGAAGCTGGCACTTGTTTGGTTTGTGTTTGGTCTCAGGCAGTAGCAGCAAAGTGACCGGCCCTCTACGTCGCAAAGTGGCACAGAGCTTGGCTGCTACAGAACGCCCCAGTTGTGTAGAAACAGCTACCCTAGGGGCTGGCCTGATAGCTCAACTGACTAAAGCACTTGCTTAGGCACAGCACAGCGGCCAGGGTTGATCCCCTCCCAGGCCTGCCGTGCTAGCCCTGCCTGTGGGGTGCGCTGAGATGGTGATTGAGACTGGGCGTGTTGGTGTGTGCCTGTAACCCCAGCCTTGGGTGGCTGGGAACAGGAAGATCGCTACAGGTCTGATCCACGTGAGATCCTGTATACCATGGAGACCTTGCAGACCCTTTCTCAATAAAGGGCTGATCTGCATGGAAGCTGATTTGTGGACTAGAACTAAGCAAGCTCGGTGTGACTGCAGGCAGACTGCGAGGCACTGCCTCACGTTAGTTACTCACGCCCAGGTCCTGCTGTGCGCGGTGCGTCTCCTGCCTACGAGTGACTCCAAGTGCCTGGCTAGACGCACCGCTGGCTTGCTGCTGCGTGCATCCCGCTACCCCCCTTTTTACAGCATCCTGTGGAAAGACACCAGCAAGGCTCCTCTAACCATGTTTCCCACCCATCACCCAATGACCAGATCTCAGGTTTCTTTTAGAGCTATCCTCAGCTGCAAGGCTACACAGAGAATTGCTTTTTTAGCGAGATTTCTTTCAAGACCCAGAGATTTCTGGGGTTTGTTTCAGCTTTGAATATATTACAGTGAAGAGAAGCGCAAAGGCATGAGACCCAGGTGAGATTGTTTTTGTAAATTCTATAAAACTCTGCTATTGTTTGAAGCGAAGCCACCCTCTCCCTTTTGCTCCGAGTTGATAAAAGCCCAGAGGCAACCTGTTTCATCTGCAGCCCATGGTCGCCACTGTAGGGCAAGGACACCACCATCGGATAAAGGCTGGGCTTTGAACAAAGGCTGTGGCCGCACCTCGCTGTGGGATCGGCCGGATGACTCACCCAGCCCTGCTTTATTTCCTTCGTCTGCAAGCTGAGGAGAATCACTTCACCTCTTAGGGTCACACGGACCGTGAGGGCAACGCCTGACACAGACTCTGCTCTCAGCAAACCTTCAGTGTCTTTCACCAATCGCCCCTCGTCTGCTTCTTTTTCCGTTCCTACACTAAGGGAGGGAGACGTCATGGGAAGAGCTCTGCCGTGAGATTCCTGGCTGGGGGTTGTGGTCATTGCTCCTCGCTTCCTGACGCATGCACGTGACCCCCTGGCACTTGTGAACTGGCTGCTTTAAATCTAGAAGAGTGACAAAGCTGACCCTCTGGGGTCCCCACTGATTAATTCCTGAATGCCACAAATAATGACGAAGCATCTACTACCTCTCTGGTACTGTTTGAAGCCCTGGTGACGCAAGCAGAAGCAAAGCTAGCCCACAGGCAAGTTGCATTCTGGGAGACTGACAAGTGGGACCACTTAGCAAAAGATCTTGTAACACGGAAATATGAGGAAGCGCTAAGGGCTGTGGAGACAGGGAAAAGAGGCTACGGAGTGCAGAGTCCAGGTGCGGACGGTCGCGGCATACAGGTAGCTGGAAGTGAAGGTGGTGCTGCAGTGGAATTCTGCAGGGCACGGAGAATCAGACTTCTTCTCCACAGCGGAAAAGGCTTCTGGCAGCAGCAGGAGTCAAGACAAAAGCCGGCCAGAAAAGAGCCTGGCCAGGGAAGACAAACCTGTGTGGGGAGTGCCGGGCGCAAAGCTCCTGGGTTTGTCAGCTAAGCCTACAGAACAAGGGAGGGGACCTCTAACCTCACAGAGCAAGCTGATGAGTGTGATGACTGACGGGCTCCCTCTGCTGGTGGTGTGAACTCAGCCCAAGAGAGGGGCCGGCAAACAGAAGTCACCCTGAGGATTGTTGTCTTGTTCATGTCACTGACACGCAATGCTCCTTGAGCACGCCTGCGGTGCACGCTTTATCTCTAGCCACTCATTAGCTCTGCAACATGAAGCACATCGTTCTACCTCTTTGAACCCTGAGAAGAATGGATTTAGCGCTTGGCCCTCCTGAGAGATTTGTATTTACGCATCAACTCCCACTGTGGTGGCATTTGGAGGGCAGCAGCCTCTGAGTGGTGAGGAGGTTTAGGTAAGTTTACGTATGAGGGGCTCCCTCTGCCCCCAAGGAATGTGAGTCCCTAAAGGCAAGAAAAGAGACCACAATGCCATCCCCATTATGTGAGGGTCTGCCAAGAAGTGGCTGTCTGCAACCCAGGAAGAGAACTGTCAGCAGAGAACTAAATTGGTGGCTGCCTCAATCTTAGAACTTCCACCTTCCAGAGCTAAGAAAGAGAGACCCAGTCTCCTATCTATCTATCTATCTATCTATGGATCGACCAATCGATAGATAGATATTTTTAACAGGTGTTCAAGATCACTAATACACTGAATTTGTTTGCTCTTCGGTGGGCCTTGGTAATTAAATTCAGGACCTTGTATATTCCAAGCAGGCTCCACGCCACTGAGCTACGTCCCTGGCCCTAAATGAATTTCTTCATGTGTAAAAGAGTGTGAGGGTTGGTTGTGTCAATTTGAGATGTTTAGAAGCTTGGCTCAGCAACTGGATACCCTAGGGTGTATAGGACCCACCCTAGAGCCGCGCACTGGTGGAAGGTGTAAAGGGCGAATGAGGCAGGACAGCCTTGCTTCCGTCCTTCAAAGGGGCTCTGGGCCTTGCTTTCAGCTTGCCAGACTCTCAACCTCTGCCTCGGCCCACTCAGCTTCAGGCCCAGGGCCTTGAGCCCTCCATAGCATACTCTTCAGCCTTCTGTTCTCAGCCTCCTGGTATGGACTCCCTGGGGACACTGCAGGGAACTCCAGGCCTTGGCCTGGAACCCTCATTCCCCAGAGCACAGATGCCCTCCACCTACTTCCTCACCTGGCTCTGTGGCTGACCATGCTGAGCCGACCGCTAATTTCTTACACATCTGTGTATGTTGTGTTGTTGCTGTCTCTCTACTAAAACACTGATTGAGTACAAGCATAAACAGCCGTGGCCATTCCACCGTATTCATGTTCAATCTAAATGAAACCAAGGAAATAGCTTACCACATGTTCTGGCACATACCAAAACTGCTTAATAAGTAGCAACAACTAATTTTAAATTTTCACTAGTATGGATTAATTTAAGAGCAAATTTTTAGGAATAATAGTTTTTAAAATCCTTAAAGCTAAGCCGGGTGTGGTGGTGCACACCTGTAATCCCAGCACTCAGGAGGCTAAGGCAGGAGGATCAGTGCGAGTTTGAGACCAGCCTGGGCTACAAAAGTGAGCTCAAGGCCAGCCTGAACTGCATAGCGACACCCTGTCTCAAAAAGACAGAAAAAAAAAAAAAAAAAAAAAATCCTTAAAGCTTGCCAATGAATATTTAATATTGACAAAAAAAAAAAAAAATAGGCCACACCTAATTACATATGAACAAGCAGGTCACCTATTCACAAGGGACTGGGATAAATGATTACAAAAATTAATCTTCAGTGGCAACACAACATTAAAGAGAAAGCAAAATTGATTCTAGTATTTCCAGCCATTGCTTATTTACTTTTTTTTTTCCTTATAGAAAGGCTTTATCCTTTTTTTTCTTTTTCTATTTAGATGGATATTTTAAATCTAGTGTGTAACGAATAGCCTTTATGGTAAAATTCTATGAAAACAATCTTTACTAATGAAATAATAATTATTCTGAACCATCAGATATAGATTTATAATTTCCTTTGATGACTTCCATTTGCATAGCTGCAGAGAGACTTTCTAGAGAATGAGACTTGTATATGTGGACTTAGGAACATCCTATATTTATTCTGTTCTTTGTGAAGCAGAAGAATAATTTTTTGACCTCATCAAGCATGGAATGGGAGAATGAACTGCCTTCACACCACAGTCCATGAAAGCTAAGACAGGAAAACCACACCAGGAGAATGTCGGGAGGAATCGTCTCCTCCTGCTCAGGAGACTTCACTTTCTCTTCGGATCATTCTACCATTGGAGGGAGTCCCTGCCCTTATCCTATTTTAAAGTATTTAAATGGGTAACTACAACTACGGTTTCCACCACCCTCACTTTCTCAGACCTCACACTTGAGGCACCAGGGATAGTCACTGGGTTGTGTTAATCAGCTCCAGAAATTAACTCACACCATTGGAAAGGGCTTACTGCTCACAACCCTAGCTGTCCACACTGGAGGAAGAGCCCAGATACTGGACTTTTATAACCCTACCTGTGCTATCCTATCTCATCTGTCTCCTATCTGTTGTTGTCCTACAGGTTGGCCTGCCCCTGGACATGATGTCTTACTCTAATGTAATCCTAACAAGTTCAATCTAAATTTTAGTGGGTTTTTTTTTTTTTCTTAAATTTCAAACAAAAGTTAAGATACATCAAGAAAGAAAAAAAACTGTGGCTATGCACTGCATAATGCAACTCTTGACGTGGACCAATGCGGTTGTGTAGGTAGTTTACTTGATGTGTTTTACAGTGCGGTTGTGTCTCTGTTCCACTCGGGAGACAGTGTGCCAGAGGAAATGTTTTCTGCTCACTTGTAGAAAATGACTCGCAGTTCAGAAGCATTGTTTTGCATCACTGACCCTCTTGGCAGTCTACCGGTCTCTCCTCATAATCATCTTTTTAAGCTTCTATCATGAAATACGAGCGGCAGAGAGGAAACACACTGCATTGAAAAGTTGCCAGAGCACTAAGTAAACAGATTTATGACTTGCTAGCAGAAGTGGCCATTCGAAGTTCTTCTTTGCTTACACAGTAAGGCACTTTTCAAAAACATCATGCAGTACTGTAAAATGATCTTTTAAAAATTTATCAGCCAAAGGCATTGCCTGGATAAACCTATATTTATAGATTCTCAGGCTTGCCCCAAAAGGAGGCCATCATTCACAGAAGTGAGTTCCACAGACACAAGACAGGCTGCGGGATGCTGGCCACAGAGCTAACACAGCCCAAGAACGAACTAGGTGGTGCGTGAAGAGGCCGCTGCTCTCGGACAGCCTTTTGATCTGGACCCTCCGGTGGAATCACCTCATGAAATTAAGTGTGGCAATTTTTCAGCACTGACACCAAGCCGATGCTTAGCACTAAATTTCATAAGAAAGAAAAAAATGGTTGAGAAATAAGTAATGAACTTCGGAGTGGAGAACCAAATCCATCACTCGGCACAAGTATTTTTATCTCTATTGAGTTTTTGGCTTCAGTCCTGAATTCATCTCAGTAAAAAATTCTTGTTGCCTTCAGTGTTTTATTTATTTATTTGTTTTCTTTATTCTGCTAGGCAGCGAATCTCCATTTTAACCTTCACGTCTTTATTCTGATTTCATTGAGATAAGTGTTTAGCTCTGGAAAGGATGCAATTTGCATTTTTTCTTGTCTAAAGAACCGGAGTGATTGGCACATCAAGAGACATTCAGAGTGACAAGCGCGGGGAGGACACAAAGGATGGGTTTCCAGTTTAAATTTCACAGGTGCTAAAAAACAAGCAAACACAAAAGGAATGGAGGACAAACTGCAAACGCTTGCCCAGAGCACAGATTTAAAGAAACACACTGAGGGTTGCCTAGGCCTTTCTTTATAGTCAGGGCGCTTCAATGCCGTTCTGAACGTCCCCAAAGATTGCCTCAGCTTTTCCCTTTTGAAGGATGGAAAAAAGTAAATCTGTTTTTATGGCTTCTTGGAAGACAAGGAAATAACCAACCTTGTGGCTTTCCACAAGAATGAGTTTCGTTTTTCTCCCTGAAACACCCCATGTAGCTGCACACTGTAGAAGTTTAGGTGTTTGTTGAATGAATGTTGTTGAGTTTCTTAAACTGAAAGGACACTGAGCAAGAAATCTCCAGTAGTTCATCTTCCGGCTGCATCACCTAGGAGCTAATCTCCTGCAGAAGGGTGCCAGAACTGCTTTGCACATTAGTAAGCACTGGGAGCTCCTGGGGAAGGGTTCCTTTTTATTTATCTTTTCCACACCCTCCTGCCTTGCTTTCAATCATGGCTTCCTGCAGCAGGCACTACTCAAGTGCTGAATGGCTGGCACACATATTTTTCTTTCCACTCTGTATGTCTATCGGATCCTTGCCCCAGTTGGTCTCACTCCCTCGAGCCACTGGGCCTTGCTATCAGCTCTTGAAATTCACGCAGTCTTCAGAACTACAAGCGGAACCTACTTTGCTTCTACGATGGTCACGGGTCCCACCCTCTTTGACTCATCAAAGGCTTGCATCTGTGTATCATTTGTGTTATGTTTTATGTATTTATATGCCGTCTGCAAACTTCCTTTGTCTCCCTGGAGGCATAGCATGGATTCCCTTTGTTTCCTTTGCAATTATATATTTTCAAAAAACTCCCCAAATAGTACCCCATGAATATTAAAATATGTGCATAATTCACAGAGATATTTAGTGGTTAGAGGGATGGTTAGGTGTGACTTCATCTGAATTCTCTCTGATGCTTGCATGCCACCCACAGCATTCTGAGAAGCCTGACTGGAGGCTCTTGATGCACTTCCCTGGAGGACAAAGGAGCACTTTCTGAGGTACACAGCTGAGACGTAGGATAAATTTATGTGGGCATTTTTCATGCTGAGTCTGTCTGCTCTACCTGACTCTCTAACTCCATATCTAGCTTTGCCCTTTCGGCTCACTCAGAATAAACTGAGTCCTTTTTCCCATAGGACAGTCATTTAAATACTTGAAAACTCCTATCAGTTCTGTCCCCTCCAAATCTCCTCTTCCTCTGGCTCAGTCATTTATCAACCGGCATGGTTTTACATCTCTCCCTTGTTCTAATCGCTCTCTCTGAGAAGGCTTCAGCCATCTACTCCATTATGCAAGTAGGACAGCCTAGACGGAATTAATTATTTAGTCTCACCATTCCTCGTTCCACATAGTATATTTCCTTTTATAGAACCGTAGCACATTAGGTTATTAGGCACACAATTGACATCTATTAAAATTTACTATCCACTAAAATGTCGATGGGAGTGTTACATTTCAAACAGCAAAAGGGCCCATAACTGTGGTCTTGGTTTTTCAGGCCAACACATAGGACTTTACTGTCCTACCTGGTAGATTTTATCTGGCTAGATTGGGCCACTCCTCCATAATGGTAAGAATCTTTAGCAAGGGGAATATCTAACTCATTGTTTCTCAGAGATCTGTTCCCTGTGAAAATGTATTGGATATTCTCATTATAGGGTAGAAAGGTATCCTGGTTCAGATCTAGAATGTTCCTGCCAAACACTAATGTGTTTGTTCAGTCATTGAGCTTGTGGGAGGTGACTGGACTTCAGGGGGACTATAGCTGCCGAGCTGCTAAGAGGTGGGGTCCCTGGGCCGTGAGCTGGGAGGGCACACACACCTCTTCCCCAGGTGCCCTCCTTCTCTGTTTCCTGAGAGCCAGGATGGGGGCCGATTTCTTCCTCTATGGCCCTTCCTGCTATGTATGGACCAAGCCCAGTGCCACTATGAGCCACAAATGACCTCTCCTCCCTTAAGCTGTGGACCTCGGCTTATAGGTCCCAGAAGTGACACAATGATGAAGCCAGCAGACTTCCCACAAATGCAGCACAATAAATATTTTAAGCTTCACTTTCTACACAGTCTTTTTTATTTTATTTTTCTGAAATATGTATTCACATAATTTTCTTTAATATGGGCTGGGAGATAGCTCAGTAGAATAAGCGCTTGCCTGGCAAATGCAAGGTCTTGAGTTCAATTTCCAGTACCACACACACACACACACACACACACACACACACACTAAAATTAATAATAATTTTGTTTAATACCTTTCTACACAAGATGAAATTAAAAATCTGTAACATTTTCAATTATACTAATATTAATAAATTATAAATTAACAAGATTTTTAGATTTGCTTTAAACATCATTCATCAAATGCTAAATTCCAGATTATCTAGGAAATTAAAGATGTATATTGTTACAAATCTGGCATCATAGCTAAATTCTAACTTTTAGAAGTATAGAACACATCCCTCTATTCCAAGTTCCACTCCAGAAAGTTCTATTTACCTTTTTCATAAGTCATTATGTTCATGACCTGTTACACACTGTACCCAAACACGGGAACAGAAAACACAAAGTTCAACAGAATAATTACATTCATGAAAAGAATAAACAAGAATTACCCATTAGAAGACAGTTACTGCAGTCTGACTACGCAACCTTGCCAGGGAGGCAGGAAGTGACCACGCATGACACAGAAACACGAGGACAGCCGCGTTCCCACAGAACTTAGCACACACTGCAATGAAATTTCGTGCCATTTCACACGCCGAAGCGTTCCTCCTCTTTTCACTCTCTTCGACCATGTGAAAGCATAAATGCCATTCGCCACTGGGATCTCGCAAGCTGCCCGGAGCAGAAGGTGGGCTGGAGCTGGGGAGCGAAGGGGCAGCCTGGTGAGCCCTAAGCTGAACCCTTAGCAACAGCGATGCATACCGCAGGCTCTCTGTCAGACCCTCAGTGCACACACCAAGCCGCATCCCTATAGGGCTGTAGGGCAGCGCTTCAAAACTTGGGACGAGCAGTGAAATCAACTGGGAAACAGTGGAAAATCTCAAAGCTCTTGGCCAAATCCCCCAAATGTAGTTCAGTGAGTCTGGGGAGTGTCTCAGGGTTGTGCGACGGAAACACAGGATTTAGAACAGCACTTTCTTTTGTTCATATCAATTTTAAACTTCTGTTTGAAGAATGACTTCCGCATTTTAACGACTAAATGCCAAGATCAGGAAGGTGAGCATGCCGGGCATGGTGCTCGGCACCAGAGGCTTCCTCTTGGAGCGGCAGTTGGTTGAATTCATTTATACCAACACCTCTCGCCTTAGCCACGCGAGTGCTCCTGGGACTCACAGTACTGCATCATTCACACGCAGAGATCCACACCTGCTATTCACTGTTATGATGCTAGAAATACCTCAGGGACTGCTGGGTGTATACAGGATAGGCTACATAGATTTTATGATATAGACTTCAACCTAGATTATAAAATAACCCAAGAATTTTCCATCTATGTGAATTCCTACACAATCCTTTGCCCCCATTATATTCTCAATCTCTACTGCCTAATAGCTAAGCAAGTCTGTGAACTGTGCAAATAACAGGGCAAAATTATCCACAGGGCGATAAAAGAGAAAATGGCAAGGTCTCTGAAACTAATTTTTTAAAAATGTATTTAGTACAAGGTATCACTGCACAGATCAGACTCGCAGTGATCTTCCTGTTTTCAGCCTCCCAAGCGCTGGGATTACAGGTGTGAGCCCCCACACTCAGTCTCAACCGACCGGGGGATTGAATCCCAGTCCCTGCATCTGCCTAGGCAGGTGCTTTAATCTGCTCAGCTATCCGGCCAGCCCTGAAACTTCTGATACCATGACGAAAGTGTAAACATATTTTCCAGGGGACAAACACTCATGCAGCTGTTTCGATCACTGTACCTACTCCCCTACCTTGCCCCAACACAGACAAATGAAACCAAATTTAAAAATCTCAGGTGGACGGAACGGAATCTCAGCGCTTTACTGGCCTAACAGCAACATTTGAGCTCCATCCCTCAGTTTGTTAGCGAACAAAATGAAGCTTATGGTATTGGTCCATGTTGACGGATACTGTGAGAAAAGAGGTAGCTTCCTCTCTCAGCCCGCGCATCATGAAGGAAGAGACTTTTTGCAGCAATGCACAGCTCGCAGGGTGGGCTCCATTAATGCGCGCGCGCAGGAAGCAAAGCATTCATTACAATGGAAGAGAAATCGAAACAACTGTATCATCTTAAGAAATCCCGGGGCATCTGTTTTTCAATTGCTCCCCGCCACAGCAGTAACCTGCTGAGGGAAAGCTTCCTCAGGCCATTTCAATGGATGTTCATCCTAAGCTGTGTTTAGCTTTCGCTTCTACCCTCGACAAACCACAGGGGACCTCGGTCACAGCAGCTGGCCCTGGGCGCTGGCTGGCACCTGAGCTCCCCGCCGACTGCTTAGCGTCTTCCCTTCCCCGCGGGCAAAGCCAAGGTGAAAGAAAGCTGCACCTCCTCGGGTTCTCTCCCGCTCCACCACGGCTGCATTAGCAGCGGCAGAGCACCTAGGCCCCGCTGGCCTCTCTTAAGCACCAGGAGCAGGGAAAACGAGGTCCGGCTTCCCAGGCGTCACTCAAGGCAGCGCAGTATTAAAGGCACACTTGCGCGGCGTGACAACAATGCGCTCGCTTCTTAGCTGCGGAGTCCCCTTAGTTTCCACCAGAATTCATCACCCGCGCTCCTCCCAGTGCCCTGCTCTGCCGCTGCCGAGCCACCCCGTGATTTGGCCCTTAGTTCTTGCGTTTTCTGCTGTGGCCGCCTGCTCCGGTTCGGGGTCTCCCAGCATCCCCACGGGTCCACGGCGCCCCACAAATCCATCCCAGGCATCCTCTCTCGTGTTCATCTCCGTGGTGCTGGCGCAGCTTTGTCTGGCTCCTTCCGTCTTTTTGTGACTTGGAGCGATTGCCCTGTCATTTCTGTCCCCCGCTCTTGCAGTTCTGCTGTTTTATTGCTCTCCGAGTTCCTTCCCATGACATTTGCTGCTGCCGAAGACAACTGAGAGGACCTACGAACAGCGGCTAAGCAGAAAGGGAGGGTTTTATCTACCCGAGGAGAAGCGTGCGAGTCTTTGCGAGCACAGTTGCTTCAGAGGGGCTCCCGCAACAACCATCCACACCGTAAACGAAAAGGAAAACATCTACCTATGGAAAGGAAGATCTGAGGCTGATCTGGAAGGGAGGCGGGCCAGATGCCAGGGCCAACAGGGGCCAGGGCCGACAGGGGCCAGGCCCGACAGGGGCCTCTGCTTTCTGGGAATTGGAAAAACTTCTAGGGACGAATATCACATAGCGAAATAAGAGGCACTTGACTATCAGGAATATGAGCTAATCAAGTCATGCTATTTTTTAGTGTTAAAAAAAAATGTGTTATTTCATTTAAATAACCTTCCACTGCTGGATTTGTGAGCAGAGAAGCAACACCTCGGTCACCTCTGGGGTGACCAGTCTTTTTAAGTTTTCACTCCACCGCCTTCAAATTATGAAATGGAAACACCAGCCTAATAGATTCTTTTCTTTTCTCTTTCCTTTTCTTTCTTTCTTTCTTTCTTTCTTTCTTTCTTTCTTTCTTTCTTTGTGTCTGTCTATCATTTTTTTTTTTTTTTTTGCACTGGCTATTGGTGTCATAGGCCAGGACTTCTCACTTGCTGCCGAGCTATCTCCCCAGCCCTGACCTAACAGATTTCAGGAGGAATATTTAGGTACTGTAAAAGTATTGCATCCCCAATAATGGATAAGATAGAGCTCTGATGTTTCTCATGCATGTCACTAGAAAAGTGTAGCATAATAACAGCTAACATTACTGAGGGTGCTCTACTCTCTAAGTGATAGGTGAAGTCTTCTATCAACCAGTTCTATTTCTTCCTCTTATGAGTTCACATTGAAAAAAATCTACCTTGTTCCAGATACTCGTGTAGGCACCAGGCTGCCATAGTAATGAGGCCATGACTCTGAACCCACAATGTATAGACAGCATGATCGCACTGAGGATCAAGTCACGTCATTACATTGCAACTAACAGACATGAAGGATGCTGAGCAAGCGGGTGGAAAGTGCAAGGGGTAGGGCCGGTGAGATAGTTCTGCTGGCTAAGAGTGTGCTTAGGCAAGTGTAGGGGCCAAGGTTCAATTCCCAGCACCACATGCTGTGCCGGCCCCACTCCCCGGTGCACTGAGCCAGCCACCAAGTCTGGGTGCGGTTGTGCACGCCTGTAATCCCCGTGCTGGGGAGGATCACTATGAGTCTGAACTGCGTGATGAGACCTTGCACCCAAACACACACACACACACACACACACACAGTGCTACAAGTGCTGGAGGGGTTCTGTAGAAGGATAAGTTATCCTTACAAAAGTCTGCCTCTGCCCCTGTATAAGCGAGTGAGTGTGAGTAGAGGTGAGAACAGCGTGAAGTAGCAAGCCACTGCGTGTGTGCAAGGGAGAACATCCTCGGTGGAGGGGACACCAAGGGTAAAGGCAGCAGAGCAGGATGAGCTTGGTGGAGTGGGGAGCAGGGAGAAAGCCACTGTGGCAAGATCTGCCTGAGTCCGAGAGACGAGGTCGAATCGGTGGCGTCAGCGGCAGAGGACGTGCCACAGATGACAGCCACATGGGCTTCATTCTTAGCAAGACAGGACCAGAAGAAGAGAATTTTGGCAGAAGGGAAACAAGAGCTAAGTGTAGCTGAGACAAGAATAAACTACGAGCTCTGAGAGGGCTGGGGAGACCAGACAGGAACTGCCTTTCTAGACAGGTGGGTGCCTTTAACTAGCAGGATCGGAAGGGAGGAGGAACGGAGCCTGTCTCCTGCAGCGCTGAACACAGAACTCACGGATTTCTACTGATGAATTCGTGGCAAGGTATAAAAGAAAGCGATGTTTTAACCGTGATTCCTAAGTGGCCCTAGCAACTGGGTAAATTCCACAGTTGAGAAGTCACGGGAGCAGTTTATTGATGGGAGATGATTCAGATTTAGAGACTAGGACATGACAGGTTTGCGGCGTACATCAGTATCTGAATGAAGAACTGGATGAATAGTAGTGATTTAGGATGACTGGAATTTAGCCCCAGAAAGACATGCAGATGTAAGTCTCATTTAATGCTCAGATTATTCTAAAATGTTAGAACATTATCTCCATTTTACAAAACAGCAAACAGGCTTATAGAAATCAATCTGTATCTGAGCACAGAGGGGAATTATAATAAAAAACAAAAGAGAAGGATCTAAATAAATAGTTTATATATAGTCGGACTCCTAGCCGAGCTGGCTAAGGGACGAAACCTAAGCACAGTCAGTAGAAAAACCTGGAAGTGTGACATCGAAAGGGATGGTGTGGAGGGAGAGCCAAGGATAGCATTAATTATTGTGCTAAATGCCCTCAAAAGCAATCCTGGTTTTATAGTCGGTGAAACACTATGAAATACTTCACCAAGTTGGCGACAGGTAAGAGGTCTCTTTTGCCAAAGATGTACCTGGAAAGCCCTGACAAAAAACTAAGGCAGCCAGATATTCTTGTCTTGGCTAACGAAAAGATTTAAAGGGAACACTGGAATATATAAATATGCAAGAAGAAAATGAATCAGTTATTAAACTTGGGTGTCTTTCAGCTGCTTCTAACTAGCTCAAGAAACGAGGCTGCCTAAATCCTTAGTGTAATCTCAGCTTCTCTATCATCTCCAGCTGTGCATGGAAAATCACTTCTGGAGAAGGAACTGAACAGAATGAAAATTCCTCCCCACGACGTCAGAGTGCTCCCAACACAGTATAAATGCATTTGGATTATCAGCACCCAGTATTTCTGGTCCTCTGCTTCTCATTATATTTTTTGCTCTCTTTATATCACTTATAACTCCTAGTCAGCAGGTAATGACTTATTAGCTACTATGAATACATTAGGCTTGGTTAGAGACACGGAGCTGAGATTCAAACTCAGACCAGAGAAGGAAAGAAACTCCTTCTGAACAAAAACAATCGCAAAACCTTTCTGCGCCTTACAGAAAGAAACTGAGGTTTCTGTGAATTGAAGGAATTGAATGCTCTATATAATGTTACTGTTAGCATTAATTTAAATTTTACAGGTACAATTCTTGGGCCAGTGAGATAGCTGAGCGCTCTAAAGCACCTGCTTAGGTGAACTTAGGTAACCGCAGGGACTGCAATTTGATCCCTGGCACCACATGCTGTGCCAGCCCCAACCCCAGGGCGGGCCAAGCCAGCCGTAACATAAATAAATAAATAAATAAATAAATAAATAAATAAATAAATAAATAAATAAATAAGTAGTTTTGAGAAATTCTTCATGAAGTACCCTAAGTTAAAGAAATGACCCATGTTTGCCATTATTATTGTTGTCGTTACTGTTATTTCAGAATATACACAGAATCTCATCTTATGTTCCTTATATCCTTGGTTTTTTCTTGAAGAATAAACAATTAACTAATGAGATGATAAGAAATTCTAAAAAGTAAAATTGTCAGCAGTCAATCTTTAATGGTAAAATCCCAAAGGAGTGTTACAATTTTTCACTACTACTGTTAGTAAAATTAGGCAGCACTTTTGCCTGTGTGCATGATTCTGGCAGACTTTAGTGGGACGTGTGGTTGAAATGTCTATAAAATGATTCCTTCTGCCAGGTGACTGGTGATCCCAGGGGCACATGAGGGACAAGCTTGGGTAAGAGCCTTGTATTCACTTAATGCCACAATCCTACTGTTGTGCTTGGGTTTGGTGTGAGATCTGGTCAGCTTCAACTAGTTCTTGTCTCGACTGTGTGACAGCTGATGGAATCCTTCCTTGGGCCTTTCAGAAGAGGTGTTCTGTAATCACAGAGGACTTACTATGCCACCATAATTCACATTAACAGATCTTTTAGACAGAACTTCAAATAAATATCTTCATGCCTATGTGCCAACGATAAGCAATTCATTTCCAAGAAAGTATCAGGTGGTACACTCAGTACCCATGCCACAGTAGCCAAAAGGTTGCTGAGGCACACGCTGGCACACGCAAGAGCTCAGAAGATGCTGTGAGCATACTACGCATAAGCGCGAGCCAAATCGTCATGCCAACTTCCTTTCAAAGAGAACCTCACACCTGTATTTACAGAGCATTCTTCTAGGTGGCCCTGCGCAGTCCATCACATCTAAACCCATTCTCAGCTGCTGTGAAATTTTCCTTCATAACTTTATCAGCACAGGAATGAAACTTGTGAAGCGCTTTTACTCATCAGATGCGTCCTAGGGAGACGAGGTCACTGGATCCCCAGGACACCGCCGCAGGCTGAGAACCGCACTGTCACAGCCTTGCATTCAGAGCTTCTGGACAGTCGGCCTCCCTCCCTCCTTTTCCTTTCTTCCCCCCCACCCTCATTTCCTTGGTTGTTTTTTTCTGGCCCTTCTCTCTGTCTTTCTCTCTCCAGCACTGGGGATGTAGTTCAGTGGTAGAGGACTTACCCAGTGCAGGTGAAGCCCGGTGCTCGATCCCCAGTAATGCAAAGAGAAAAAAAGAAAGATACAGAAGCCAGGATCTCTGGTACCTCAGCATGTGCCCGTATCTGAAGATAGCATCGGTGCAAGTGTAAGCCAATTACCCGAACGTCACTAGGGGTGGTCCCGCCCAATGCCATGAGAATGGCTTGGTGAGAGGACACTGTCACAGCCATGCCAACAGGTAAAGAGGGGAGGAGTGTGAGAAGAGAGAAAGGCGAGGAGAGAGGGCAATGACCCTCCACACTTTGACCCTGGGGCTTCCAGAATGTTCCATGCTGTGAGCAATGAGCTTCTGTTGTATAAGGCACTTGCTGCCTGGTGCTTTGTGACAGCAGCTCCAGAGGACAGATTCCGATTTAGGCTTTACAGAGAAAACCATAAAACTAGCTCGGTGCAAAGTGACAGAGATGGGACTTGAGTAATAGGCAGTGGCCAGGGCACGCAGAGATTGTGGACTCTCACTAAGCGGAGCACAGATGGACGTTGGGACTGAGGCGAGGGCCCCGCTCCGGTCTTGGCCAGAGCAGCTGCGGCTGCTCTGCCTGCTCTCTGTTCCTGCAGCTCCCTCGGCCACCTCTTCACTGGCCGACAACAGAAGTCGAGTGTTTCAGATGGGCCAAAACCCAGCTTCCGGAACTTTTCCCTTCTTCGTTCCTTCCTTCCTTCCTTCCTTCCTTCCTTCCTTCCTTCCTTCCTTCCCTCCCTCCCTCCCTCCCTCTGTCCTTTCCTTCCTTCCTTCCTTCCTTCCTTCCTGCCTGCCTGCCTGCCTGCCTGCCTGCCTGCCTGGTTTTCTTGCTTTTCTGGTACCAGGGATTGAGCTCAGGATACATACTTGCCAGACTGGCATTTATTCTCCTGAGCTCTGTCCTTGGCCCAAAAGCCCAGCTCTCGCCAACGCCTGCTATTCCAGCTCTCCACTGGCTTCTAATTCCCTCCGCATGCCTGAGTTCCAGGCTTTTTTCTTATTGCCTCAACTGCTGCCTCAGAGACGCGAGGCTGGGACCTCCTTCACCCACCCGCAGCGCGAGCCACGACTCCCAACGCTTGCTCTGTGCCGGGCTTCTCCTACCACCTTTCTCTGGCCGATGAGGCCTGTTTTGCTGGAGGTATAAGGCAGTTATGAAGGAAAACAATGCTTCTTCCATCCACGGGACTGGTAAGAATTTATACACAAATAACTCCTGCGCCCTTTCCCAGCAGACAGTTGAGGACTGTGTTTTCATACTCAGCCCCGGTGCTTTTGAATTGGGGTTTAGTTCACGCTTTGTTTTATTTGCTGGGCATATAGCTCAGTGGCACAAGCACCTGCCTGGCAAGCTTAAGGTCGTGAGTTCAACTCTTGGTGCCAAAAGCAAACACAAAAATGGTTTCTGTTTTCCTTATTTCGCCCTTATTATAGGTTGCATCTTGCCCCGCAGCAATGCCACCTCTGGGACATCAGAATGCGATCTTCTGTGGAAAAAAGCATCCCTCACTCCATCCTGCCTTAGGAAGGAGGAAGCAGGCCCCAGAGACAGTTACATGGATGCAGTCACGTGAGAACTCACATAGAGATGCTTGTGAAGACAGAGACATGAAGGAAGGTGTCAAGGGACGCCGGGCTCTGGCAGCCTGGAAGGGGGCACAGACCTGGAGCTTTGCCTCTCCCAAGGGAGCATGGCTCTGTCCACAGCGTGGCTTTACACTTCTGGCTGCCAGGTCTGGGAGACAGTAGCTTTCTCTTCCTTTCAGTCAGCCAGGGTTTGGGACTTCTTGGAAGGTGGCCCTAGGAAACCAAAGCCTCTGCTTAGGCTCTTACTTGTGGGTCCTTTTCACATCACAAAAACACTCCATGAAGTGACCAAAAAGTGTGGCACATGTGGAAAGCGCTTCACCGTTTTGCTATAGTAAAAGAAATCTTGTCATGAATCCCCTTCTCAGTGATCCCTTGGTGGTCACTCTGGAAGCAGTTCCGGAAGTCTTCAGTGTTATCCTGTGGGCTGTCTCTGTTGCCTTGATGTCCCCACCAAGTGACAGCATTTAGGTTTCATTTACTCTGCCTTTGCAGAAGCCCAGGAATTGCTCGCAGATGTCGTAAGTTGGCCAGGGACACACGGGTGCCTCTTGGTTGGCTGACACCTACTTGGAAGCAGCATTCGCTGCTTTATTTGTCACACCTTATAAAGACACTCACTGAAGGAAACTTCCAGAACTTCTTTACAATATGGCAGGAGTGATGAGAAAGCTCGGTACAGAGGAGACTCATGGAATGTGTCTTTGACTATAACAAATATCGTTTAAAGAGTCTCTGTACATTTCCATCATATCATGTAATACTTATTTAACATTTATCTCAGTGTTTGTGGAATTAAAACTATGTTTCCAAGTAGACTTTGAGAACTTTAAAACAGCATTTTGAAAAGCTGCCTTACTTACTAAGCCTTCTGATGAGCAGAGCAAAAGAAATATTCTCCATATACTGAGGGCTTTAAAAAGGCCTGCAAATGGAGGGAGGAAGAACTAGGGTGTGAGGGAGAGACGGAGGGAGGGAGGGAGGGAGGGAGGGGCAGAGAAGTAGAGAGGGAGGGAACTGGAGGAGGAAGGAGGGAGGGAGGGAGACAGAAGGAGGGAGGAAGGAGGGGGAAGGAAGAGAGAAAAAGAGGGAGATGGCTAAGGAGTAAGGGTAGGAGGGAGGGAGGGAGGTTAAGGAGCAGGGAAGGAGAGAGGGAGGGGAGGAACAGAGGGACAATAAAGCTGCAGAGAGCAAATTAATTTAATCTAGACCCTACAGCGGGACTCCAAAGCCTTCTTGGTTGTGTCGCAAGGGCAGACTTGTCATTCTCTGTTGAACTAGTACGAAATACTAACAAGTGGACAGGAATTAAAAAAAAAAAAAAAGTCCAGTAAAAAAACTGTCCAACGTTTTCCAAGTTAGACATTACACACTGTAGCCTACGCCTGCCTTTGCCGTAGTCCACTGAGAGATTTAAGGCACCTGTGTGAAATGGTTTCTCCTCTGTCCCACATAAAGTTCAAGCGCAAGCTATCTCCACCGCGCTAGCTGATGCCGAGCTGAGCGACTGGATTTATGTCCATTCCAGTGAACAGAACTGCAACCCCTCCTGTCGTATAAAATGAAGATTCCATCTAGGAGAAAAATGAAGATGCCACTACCTTTGAAATCTCTTCTAGAGTGACTGAAAACACATCTAAAATATTAAAATAAAAATGCCGTTTAGCTTGAACTTCATGAAAGTCTTCAGGGCCCAACTCGGGCAGCTTTCTGCTGTGTGCAAGCAGCTCTTGTCCCCGAGATGCTGGGCCCGGTCCAGAGGAACCTAGCAAGGTCAGGGGCCTCTCCCTCTGCTCCTCAATCTGTTCTCACACACACAGGCTTGGAAAACAAAGAGAAACTCAAGAAGACCGGAAGGCAGAAAACTGAGTAATACAGGGCAGCGAGTTGAGCACTTAACACAGGAGACAAACAAACGCGTAGGTGGACACAGGAGAGGCTGCCGGGCACTTCCTGTGCGTAACAGAGTCTAAGCGGAAGGCTCATAGTTTGGAGCTAGTGACCTTGGACAGCGGTTAGCTTAATAAACCACGTAACTAAAACCTCATTGTGATATTTTAAAAGAATTTTATGAGAGCCGATGTTACTGGTCAAGACTCACAGTAATCCTGTTAACCCAAAATTTAACGCCACAATATAATTTTTTTTTTCACAATATAATTTTAAAGTAGCAGCTTTTCTTGTAGAATGCACCTGATACTATTAAAATGTCAATAAGGATCTATCGCAGGTATTCCACAGTTCCTTCTAAAATATTTCAGTGGTGAGAGCTATTAAGAACCAAGGTGTATCCTGGGAAAAAACATTAAATAAGAAGGTCAAATATTTGATTACATAAAATTCTCCCGAGCTCCAAACAATTGCGTACCTCATGAAATCAATATTTTAAATGCCCCGATCCATCACGTACCTAATTAGAATGCAAACGTAAATGTAAACATTGGTGTCTCTGAAGATGGTTGCAACATAAGAGTATAATTGCAACAAAGAAGAATTTTTTTGCATTACAATTATTCCTCGCTTGCAAATAAGGCTTAAGAAATTGGTGACTGCAAAATCAACAAGATTTTTAGAGATCCCAGAGGCAGGGTAAGCACTGGTCAGATTTCATGTCAGCATCAGGGGGTACAGACAGAGCAATCTGGAAGTGGCCCAAGTTGGTGGTGTGAGTTCCGAGCGGAGAAGAACCCCAAAGTGGCTTTGGTACTCGCAGATGTGCACGCAGGGAGGAATCTGAAGGACCAGGAAAAGTGAAAACCACCGGAAAATGAAACATGCTTGGCACGAGCTGGGAGGTGCAGAAGTGGCTCCCAGGAGCAGAAGCAGAAAAACGAGAGGGTAAAGTACTAGAGCACAAAGTCCTAAAGGGGTGTGGTGAGTCGGAAAGGCTGGAAGGCAGCTGAAGCCCCTCCCTGGGACAGAGCCGACCCTTGAGCCCAGAAGGAGACCCAAGTGGACACCCCAATTATAAATGCCTTGACAGGGGACTGAAGCCGCAAGGGCTCATGGGCCTGTAAGGATGCCCTAAGTGGGCGGTCTACTCAGCTCTAGTCCAGCACAGATTCGGCAGTCCCACTCTGTCAGATACTCCAGTTCTTCCACAAGAGCCACAAATCTGGGTTTTTCCTGCAATATTTTCTGATTCAAAAATGTCAGGCTATTCAAAAGGAACTTTGTGTTGATTTACGCAATGATTGATGGGATGACTAAAATCTAAATTCACAGGCTGACAGTCTTCAATAGGATCACTACCCATAAATACGTGAGAATGATTTGGACATAAACTAAGAAAGCCTGGCATTGAACGGTGAGATGATTATATGTGTAATCATTCTTTCCTACCATAAACGAATCAATAAATCAAATTTTAATACACAGCAGTTAACAAATGTAAAGCAATGATTTAAAAGGCGTTTAAAAATACCATTGTGTCACTTATTATATAAAGAAATACAGTTTGCACTAAAAAGACCCAACAGAACTGGATAACAGGTATGATACTGAATTTATGTATTCATTTTATTATTATTTATTTTATTTATTCAATTTATTTTTGCAGTGCCCAGGATCTAACTCAGGACCATGCGCTTGTCAGGCATACACTTACGCCACTACACTATATCCCCAGCCCATGATACTGAATTGAAAAATAGAACTTACATCATGAAAATAGTACGAGAAGTAGCTATGCTGTGAATTACGATTCCTTTTACTATAATCAGTGTGCTTAAATGATTGACTAAATTAATAGCTCTATTTCAATGTTTCCAACATCCAGTTATTTTTCTCGCAGAGCTAGCTTTAATTATGCAAATATTTCTAATTTTTGTTACATAGATAATGAGATCAGCGGGAACCAATGACTATTTTTCTGGCCAAGGGTACCACCTCCCTGAATTCTATGAAGTAAATCGCCCTCTGAAACTGTGCTTCTCCTGTCTGTGTTAAGCTTTTTACAGTAATATGCTCGTAGATGAGGCAGGTCTCTGTCAAGCAAAAAGACAGAGATCTTTACACGACCCATGTCATAACCTATGAGGTCTAGGGTGGGAACAAGCTGAACTTGGAAGAAGAGGAAAAGCTAGGAGGAAAAAACAGTTTATTTTTCTACCTGCCTATTCGTGGCCTGGGTTTTGGGGATCACAAACATCTCGAAAAGGTCCCTGGAAGGCCAGCGAAAAACAAGATTGAGGGCGTCAGACCAGAAGTGAGAATCCAGCAGGCAACCCAACCAAACTGGAAGTGAGAATCCAGCAGACAGCCTAACCATATAGTAGGTGGTTCCAAAATAAAGATAAGAAGAAGTTATTCCAAAATCTAGGGAATCAAGAGACTTTCCACCTTCCATTTATTACTGATTCTGTGAGTGACGCGATTGTGGTAAGAAAGCAGGTGGAGAAGTCATCTTCAAAGAAGCCAGCCTGAAATTCAATGGTGAAGAGGAAGAATTTCCAAAAGGGAAGGCTACTCCTGGGAAATAAAAAAAAGGTCACACTCAGGAAGTGATGTATGAGGTCTTATTTCTTTATAAATTTGGCAACAATCTTGGCGGTATGCTAGCATCTGTCTTCCTGTATTGAGGTTATTTATTATATGGTTAGTGGTTCAGAAACTGATAGGTTTCCCTAGGACCAGGTATCCAACCTTGAGAAAATCAAGTATCTTAAAAAGCCAGAAGATACCAGGCATGGTGGTACATGCCTGTAATCCCAGCACTTGGGAGGCTGAGGCAGGAGGGTCAGTGTGAGTTGGAGACCACCCTGGGCTACCAAAGTGAGCTCAAGGCCAGCCTGAACTGCAGAGCGAGACTCTATCTCTTAAAAAAAAAAAAAAAAAAAAAAAAACAGGAGACCGTTGGAAATGTTTTGGACAAAGGCACAAATTTATCCTCTAAGGACCTATGTATGTAGCAGATCAGCTATGTGGCTGAAGTGTAAAAACACTTCTGTGGTTGGTGTCTAAAACAAATGACTACCTTTACTTACAGGGTGCCCACATCCTCAGCCTGCTAGGGATAGTCTGTGTTGGAAATGTATCGGTTTAGATAATAAATTATACAACCATAGACATGTCAACCACTGATAATCAAGGTTGTCAAAGAATCTGGGCCTCAATTTACAATACCGAAGCACAACTAAAGGCTCTACTCCACTGAAGACGGTAGTTCCAACAATCTTGTTGGTGTGGTAATGCCTGATATTTTTTTATGGTTAGAGGTAGAAAGCAGGGAATTAAGATCACTCAGCAGAGACAGCGTGGACGTCTAAGTGCCTGCCTGGCAAGTGCAAGTACCTGGGTTCAATCCCAGGTACTATATGCCATAGCCACCCTCAGAACCAAATGTGGTGGTGCATGCTTGTAATCCCAGCGCTGGGGAGACTGAAACAGGAGGATCGCTATGAGTCCAGACTGCATAGCAAGACCCTGTGTCAAAATAAATAAGTAAATAAATAAATGTTTTTAAAAGATCATGTGCTTCAGCACCAAATGAATTCACCAATCTAGAAGAGACTATACAGGAATCTTTGTGAACTATCACACCTGGATGGCCGAACCCATGCAGTATGGGACCAGACACACTGCCATGAGTGAGGCAGGTTTATTGGAAGCGCAGGGGCTGCCTCGTGGACCACAACAGCACCAGACAAAAGGGGAGGCATATCTTTCAGGGAGGATAATCACAGGCTGGAATAGCCAGGTGACAACTAGACCACAGGGTTGAGGGTGGGCTGGAACAGCCAGATATAGTCAACATCATTTATCTTTCTTTTTAATCTTGTTTACGACAGGAGTGAGTGGGGTGAGATCAACATGGGTCAAGGAGAAGTGAGCAGAGTACAGTGTGGGGGAAGGCAGGGATTGGGGTTGGGTAGGTTACCTAGGAAACCGAGGGAAGGACTATTAGGGGCAAAGTGCCCAGGAAACTTTGAGTTCTGAACTGCCACTTGCATTTGAAAGTTTTCTGAAGTATAGCTTTTAGAAAAAAAAAAAATTATACATTACATTGCATGCATTTGCTGTTAGAAAACATATTTAGAATATAAATTGTATTTGCATTTTTAGCTGCAATAAAACCAAAGCTAACTTTAGAACAGGTACACAAGACAGCTTTTCTCAAGCATACTTAAAAATTTCTTTATGTAGCTTAGATGGTGGATATAATCATTAATATCTCATTTCTTTTTTAAGTCTTTATTTATTTATTTATTTATTTATTTATTTATTTATTTATATTATGGCTGGCTCAGCCTGCCCTGGGGGTGGGACTGGTGCAGCATGTGGTACTGGGGATTGAATGGCAGTCCCTGTGCTTCCCTACGCTTGCCAAAGCAGGCACTTTGGACCACTGAGCTATCTCTCCGGCCCTAATATGTCATTTCTATATTTAAATTACAAGAAAATTTATCTCATTTTGTAAGTGTAAAAGTACAAATTTAATGTTAAAATTCAATAAATACTCATTCTAGAAATGATGGCATTTGTGGTTTTAGGACAAACTTTCTAGAATTCATGAATTTGGCATGGTAGAATCAAGTCTATGAACAGTCATCCGTTTATCAAAGTCAAGAATGAAAGGGAAGAGCCAGCCGTGGTGGCTCCATGCCTGTAATCCCAGCACTTGGGAGGCTGAGGCAGGAGGATCAGTGTGAGTTGGAGATAAGCTTGGGCTAGAAAAGTGAGCTCAGCGCCAGCCTGAACTGCATAGTGAGACCCTGTCTCAAAAAAACGAATTAAAAAAAAAAGAAAGAAAGGGAAGGGAGGGCCAGCCAGATAGCTCACAGGACTAAAGCATCTGCTGAAGCAGGGCGCAGCGGCCAGGGTTCAACTCCCATGGTGCTGTGCCAGCCCTGGCCCCAGCGCAGGCTGACAGGGCGATTGAGAACAGGTGTGATGGCACACACCTGTGATCTCGGCGCTTAGGAGGCTGAAAACAAGCGGGTCACTAAGAGTCTGATCCACCTAGTTAGAGCTTGTAGGCCCTGTGCATCCTGTCCTAAATATAGAAAAGAAAAAAAGGAAAGGAAAGGGAAGGGAAGGGAAGGGAAGGGA
>PVJA010014873.1:0-46603 GCA_004027025.1 Myocastor coypus
TTTGTGAGGCATTCCTTTTTGCACAGTACCCATTCCCTTGATGTCTACAATGTCACCCTTTTTGTAGATTCGCATGTATGTGGCCAAAGGAACCACCCCATGTTTTCTAAAGGGCCTGGAGAACATATAACGGGTTCCCCTCCTCTTGCCCTTTGTGTTAGTCATTTTGACAAATTACTGGAAGATGGCGGTTCCGACCTAAAGTGTTTTGTGGGTTTTGACAAATGTTCAGTGACATGTATTAAACATAGTACCATACAAATTAGGTCTTCTATTCTAAAACTCGCATGTTCTTCCTACTCATCCTTTCTTTTTTCCTAACTCTAGCAAAGTAAATATTATTCTCTATCTCCATAGTTTTCCCTTTTCCAAAATTTTACATAGTTATAATCATGTAATAAGTAGACTCTCAGATTGGCTTCTTTCTCAGAGTAAATATTCATTATGGCCTGTCATTTCATTCTTTTTTGTTTTTGTTTTTTGTTGTTTTTTTGCGGACTGGGGATTGAACTAGACCCTTGCACTTGACAGGCAAGTGCTTATTCCACTGAGCTATCTCCCCAGCCCCTATTCTTAACACTAACTAATACTCAATTGTCTGGATGTACCACAGTTTATATACTCATTCATCTTCTAGAAAACATCTATTTTAAGTCAGTGTTTTAAACAGATGTGTAGTCAGTGCCTAGGAGGAGGATTGTCAGGCTTTTTGTTGTGTTTTTTGTTTGTTTTGACTTGTGGTGAATGACAGTTGCTCTAGCACAATTTGTTGAAAAGACAGTTTTCTTGCTGTTGTATTGCCTTTTTTCCTTTGCCAAATATCAGATGTCTATATTTGTGGGGTTTTCTTCTGGGCTTTCTATTCTGTTCTATTAATTAATTTGACTGTTCTTTTGTGAATACCACACAGTTCTGGTTGTAGTACCATAAGAGGAAATCTTAAGGCTAGTTTCCATCCCCTAGTTTTGTTCTTATTCAGTACTATATCACTTATTCTGAGTCTTTGCCTCTCCATGTAAAATTTAGATTCAGTTTGTTGATATCTACAAAGTAAATCTCTTGGATTTTATTGGGGTTACATTAAATCTCTAGATCAAGTTGGAAAGAACTGATCTCTTAACAATATTGGGTCTTTTTATCCATGAATATGGAATAAGCCTTCACTTAGTTGTTTGATTTATCAGGGTTTTATGGTTTTTGCCAATAAATATCTATACATTCATTATTGTTGTGCTTTTGCAAATAGTATTGTTGTTACTTTTAAATTCTGTTTGTTTGCCAGTACTGAGGAAAATATTTAACTTTTTAATACTAGCCTTGGATCCCATAACCTTATTATAATTACTCTAGTTTTTTGGTCAATTCAGATTCCCTGCATAATCACGTCATCTGTGAACAAGAGTTCTTTTTTACTTCGCAGTACATATACCTTTTACCTTTCATTTCCTTTGTAGAGGGAGACAGGTCTTAACTGCGTTAGCTAGGACTCAGCATGTTGGTGAAAAAATGAGGTTGAGAGGTAGCATTCTGGCCCTGCTCCTGACCTCTGTGGGAAGGCTTCTAGTTTCCTACTGTTAAATATAATAATCATTGTGGGAGTTTTTGCAGATGTTATTTACCTCATTGGGAAAGTTCCCCTGTATTCATAGTTTTCTGGGAGGTTTTTACTGTGAATGAATATTAGATAGTGTCAGATACTTTTTCTGAATTATTGATAAGATTATTAACTGATATTAATAATTAAGCCAACTTTGAATACTTGGGATAAATCTGTAAATAATTTTTTTCATTTTTTCAATTAAAAATGTCAATATACTTTATTACTAAACATATCACCCTATGTACTGATAAGTTGGTTTCACAATTGGCTTCTGGTTCTTGTTTATTCGTTTTTTAAAAAAATAACTTTAATGGGAAAGAAATGGCAATGAGACAACTTCAAAACAGGTTAGTAGGGGGCCCAGCAGGATTGCTCAGTGGTCTAAAGCGCCTGCGTGGGCGGCTTCAGGGACCACAGTTCGATCCCTGGCACCACACGCTGCACCAGCCCTGCCCTCAGGGCGGGCTGAGCCGGCCATAAAAATGAGCGAATAAACAAAGGTTCTGAAACAAGAAATAAATAAATAAAATAAAAAATTCTAAAAAAGAAAAAAAATATTAAAAAAACAGGTTAGTAGGACAGTTACAATAATTAATAAATTGCATATTGTTGTCTGTGGTAGTTACTCAGAGTACAAGATGATATCTTCTCTGAACACTATTAGTACAGATATTCTCATTGAATTATGAAAAAGTAGCTGTGTATCTATCCTATTATGTGTATACAGATATATAGAGATATATGTAGATATGTATCTATATATGTAGATATCTATCTATATATCTATGTAGATATATATAAATACATAGATATATAATGTTATGATTTGTGTCTGGTTGTCCCCCCAAAGCCTCATGCAGTCATGGGGTGGGAACTTCTAGAGTTTGAGATTAACTTATGAACCACTGAGATTATGAGTGATCCACTGGAATTAGAGGTTTTAGTACTGATGGGATTGTGGGTGTGAGTGCTATGCCCAACTTGAGGCAGAGCACCCAAATGCAATATAAGAGAGACAAACTGTCTCTTGGTTGCCATTGTTACTGTTCTGCTGTCATGAATTGCTGCAGACATATATCTATATCTCTGTATCTATATCTCTATATCTATATCTATCTATCTATCTATATCTATATATGCACCACAAAATGGTCCTTTATTTGTTTGGGTTGATGTTATTTGGAGTTCTATATGCTTCAGTTACCTGAATATCAGATTGTTTTCTCATATTTGAGAAGTTTTCTGCTATTACTTCTGCCCATATCCTTTTTATATCCTTTGCATTGACTCCTTCTTTCTCACTGATTCCTATTAATCTCACGTTGTTCATTTTTGCATCATCTTGCAGATGTTGAGCTATTTTTTCCTGCATCCTAGTTGTTTTTAAGAGATCCCTTCTTATGTTTTCACTAGTTGTGACTGTGTCTTTAAGATCTGAAACTCTATCTTCACTTTCATTCATATAGTGTTGCCAGCTTGTGATTGAGATTTTATTTTCTTGTATATCTCTTTGAAACTGTTTCATGCGATCTATTTCTTTCCTATATTGCTCAATTGGGAAGCCATCATTTTTCTACTCTGCTCTAATTTTTTATCAATGTCTTCTTTAGTACCATTTAAGTTTTTCATTATAGTTATCCTTTCTTTCTCTACTTCAGGGATTATTTCTGCTCTGATCTCCTTCCTACCTTCTGCAATTGTTCCCCTGCTTTAGATGTTATTAAATTAGAGATGTCTTTTTTTTACTTCAGAGGTTAGTTCTGGTCTGAATTCCTCTATATATTTCTGCAGTTGTTTTTCCACTTCAGATTCTATTAATTCATGCATTTCTTTTCTTACTTGAGATATCTTTAATCTGAGTTCCTCTATACCTTTCTGCACTTGCCTGTCTACTTCAGATTTCAGCTGTCTTGGTTCCCATTTTCTACAATGGTGCTATCTCTTTTATTTGTTTTGGATGGACTCAGGACCTAAGATTGCATCTTGCTCCTTCTCTTTGTCATTTTGTATGAACTCTGCACTTTGGCAAAGTTATGCTATTAGCAACTATTGAAATTTGGGTCTGGATCCACCAGTCTTGATCCCTTCCAGATGTGCCTGGCTGGATCTGGCTGCTGTGCTCAGCTTCTTCCTGCTGCAACTGGGCGCAGGCCAGGCTGGTCAGCATAGTCAGGCAGGGGCCTGGGGCCTGGTTCCAGTGGCTAGCTGTGCATATTGTTGTCTTTGTGGTACTCAGAGTACAAGATGATATCTTGTCTGAACACTATTAGTGGCTGCGTAGGGGCACATGCAGGAGAGATCCTAGGCTCAGGCCCAGTCAGCTAGTGTGGGTGGGTGGGGGCGGGGTTCCAGTGGCTGGTGGCGCAGGAGTGCACACCGGCAGGCAGTTCCTACCTGGACACAGGTCTGGGTCAGTCAGCGTGGGTGGGCAGGGACCGGGTTCCCAGGTCCTTCATTTATATCCCCCTTTTCTGTTTTGTTTTGTCAGAAATGAGTGTTCCATTGCCATTCAAATGTTGTAAGTGCGTGTCTTCAGCAAAATAACCCAATATAGTTAAGTCGTCCATAATAGTAGTGGGTTATCCACAGAACTGGCAATGTGAAAAATTGTTGACTTGAGCCCTTTATAGCTCAGCATTTTAATATGGCTTTACTTTTTTTTTTTTTTTTTTTCGGTCTTTTTGAGACAGGGTCTCACTGTGAAGTTCAGGCTGGCCTTGAGCTCACTTTTGTAGCCCAGGCTCGTCTCAAACTCACACTGATTCTCCTGCCTTAGCCTCTTGAGTGCTAGGATTACAAGTGTGTGCCACCACGCATGGCTATGGCTTTACTTTTTATACCTCATGGTTAGACTTTTCTGCTGGATGGTTAAGAACAAAATAAAGCAAGACCTATATAACAAAAAATGTAACTTTTGTATCTGACAAGCACAGTCAAATCCCCTCAGAATTTACCCTGAAACCATGTACAGCACTTTGTAGATCTTTTGTCAGTGTCAGCCATCTGGATGAGACATGGCCATTGTTTGATCAATTTGTTCTCTGTGAAACCCTGAGAAATTTTTTTTTTTTTTTGTGGGACCAGGGTTCGAACTCACGACCTTGCACTTGCCCAGCAGGCACTTGTGCCTCGGAGCTATCTCCCCAGTCCCACCCTGAGAAAATTTTTCTAAGTGACTCTGTTTAGGCACACTATACATCATTGATCATTTTCTCTGTGGCCTCATAATCTCCTTGAATAGAAAATTTTGGACACCACTGAGTTATAGGATATTACAGTACAAGTTCTCTTATGACCTTAGTCCTCACTGACCTTAAAGGGCTAGAGCCAAGATATTGGCTATCCTTATAGCTCTTCTTTTTCTCTAATTTTTTGTTCTGCAAACTTAAATTGTTAACCATCCACAAGAGAAGCTTAATGATATTATTACCCCATAACATAGGCACTTGAGCTTAACATCACTATCTGTCTGAAGATCAAACACCTTAGACATAACAGAGAACTGGTATTTTCCAATAATCATTAGTATTCTAAACTTTAAATCCCTATAGAATGTGAAAACAAATAAATACACAGTTTTAGACAGAAATTTAGAAATCAAACCATATACAACATTTTGGCAGGACAATCCTATGACTTTTTTTCTTGTCTCTTGTTTTATTACCTTTTTTTAAACAAACATGTACTTGAGAGAGATTACAGCAATAATTGATATAACATTAGAAGCAGTATGCATTTAAAAGACAAGAATGATAGGTGTTCCAAGCATGGTTTTAGTGTGTGTGTGTGTGTGTGTGTGTGTGTCAAATGTACAAATCTGTAATAAATTCAGAGTACTCACATAATATTTGAATTGGTTAATATATACAAAGATATCAACTAAGAAAAAGTTTCCATCGTAGTAAAGAATTGCTAAGAATAAAACATAACATAAATACTGGAATGGCAGATATATGGCCAGAACTTCTAACAGTTTGGGGATAGGGTATCACACAAAGTTCTAGTATGTCATGTACATGGACAGTGAGCTACTGCTATTTCTTTGATATCTATCCTATAGATCCAGACAGAATCATGGTCCATAGGGTGCAGGAGAAGTCCATTTGTAGAATATGCTGATGGAAATGTTTTGCTCCTTTATACAAAAGAATAGTTCAAAGACTGCTGTTGTATGCTTCTTTTTCTCCTGTGTTTAATTGTTGGTCCTATTTGGTGGGTTCTTTCCATGCTCCTTCATGGAGTTGTCATTTTGATCCCTCTCTAAAATATCTTCTAGTAAACTGTGTAGGGTTGGCTTTGTCATCATGAAATTATTTAGTTGATCTTTGTCCTGGAAATATTTCACTTCTCCAATATACTTGAAAGAGAGTTTTGCAGGGTATATTAGTCTGGGCTGGAATTTGTTTTCTTGCAAGACTTGTAGTACTTTGCTCCATGCTCTTCTTGACTTGATGGTTTCTAAAGAGAAACCTGCTGTTATTCTAATAGATTTTCCTTTAAATGTGATCTGTTTCTTTTCTCTAGCAGCTTTTAGTATACTGTTTCTGTGCTGAATTTCTGGGATCTTGGTTATTATATGTCTTTGTGTGGTTTTAATTGGGTTGATGTTATTTAGAGTTCTACATGCTTCACTTACCTGAATGTCAAATTGTTTCCCCATAGTTTGGAATTTTTCTGCTATTACTTTTATCCATATTCTTTTTATATCATTTGTAGAGTCCTTCTTTCTCGTTGATGCCTATTAGTCTCACTTTGTTCATCTTTGCATTGTCTTGCAGACATTGAATTATTTTTTTCCTGCATCCTAGTTGTTCTTAAGAAATCTTTTCTTACCTTTTCACTAGCTGCAACCATGTCTTCAAGATCTCAAACTGTATCTTCACTTTCATTCAAACAGTATTGCCAGCTTATGATTGAGATTTTAATTCCCTGTGTAGCACTTTGATTCTGCTTACTGCATTCTATTTCTTTCCTGTATTTCTCATTCAAGGATTCCATCATTTTTCTATTCTCTATTTTTTATTAATATCTTTTTTAGAAGCACTTAGTCTTTCTTTCATTATAGTTTTCTTTTTACTTCAGAGAATATTTCTGCTCTGATTTCTTCTATACTTTTCTGCATTTGTTTCTTTACTTTGGACGCTATTAATTCAGAGATTTCAGCTTTGTGATTCCCAGTTTCTTCTATGCTAGTGTCTCTTGCATCTGTTCTGGGTGGGCTCAGGTACTGGAACTACATTTGGCTCCATCTCTTTGTCATTTTGCATAGTACTGTTCTCTGGCCTTTGGTGTAGAGCTTTGGGTGTAGTTATTGTCTTAGAACCTACTGAAATTGTTACCCAAAAGAGATAATGTGGTTAAGGCAGCTACAGTTTTGTATTTACAGAAGTACAATTAGGAACACTAATAATGTGTAGTGATATTTAGCAGTTGACAAACTTTTATAGCTAATGGGTTTGTATTTTAGAATATAAGAGCAAGCATTAAATTGGGAATTTGTATTTAAATTATTTCACCTAAATTGTTTGTTCACCTCCTCTTGATGTACATGGGGTCTTCCAGGTAGGCTGGTTTACCTCAGTTACCTGTTGGCCCCTCTCTCAGTCAACTGAGAAAGAAATAGAGAGGATGCTGTCATAGATCTGGGACTAGCAAGGTGTCTCATCTTACCAGCTCTTGATCTACGAAGTTTAAACTTGCCCACATGTCCCTGGCTGGGTCTGCCTGCTGTGCTCAACTTCTTTCTGCTGCAGCCCATGGAAGTGAACCCACTGTGCCCCTCTGGCAAGATGTTCAACTCCTGGATTAACTGGGTGGGTCTTGCCCCCAGCCTCAATGCAAGGAGTTCTGCCACAGCGTTCCACACGAAGCCTGTCTGATGGAGGAAGTTTGCACAAATGTGTTGAAGTTCCCACACCCACGCTGGGCCTGGGGTCTAGCTGAAGGGTTCCGGGGTACAGCAAGCAGATGGAAGTTCCACACATGCTGCGTCTGGCGTCTGCTTGGGGAGGTCTCTGCCATGGTGAATAATTCTTTTATACAACTTTGGGTAGATTTTCTAATACTTTGTTGAGGATTCTTGTGTCTATAGTCATGAGTGATACTGGTCTTTAATTTTCTTGGTATTCTTTTTCATCTGGTTCAGGTATTAAAGTAATGTCAAGTGAGTTTAAAAATATTCCATCTGAGGGGCTGGGGAGATAGCTCCGAGGCACAAGTGCCTGCTGGGCAAGTGCAAGGTCGTGAGTTCGAACCCTGGTCCCGCAAAAAAAAAAAAAAAAAAAAGCCGGGCGTGGTGGTGCACGCCTGTAATCCCAGCACTCGGGAGGCTGAGGCAGGAGGATCGCTGTGAGTTCGAGACCAGCCTGGGCTACAAAAGTTAGCTCAAGGCCAGCCTGAACTGCACAGTGAGACCCTGTCTCAAAAAGACAAAAAAAATAAATAAATAAATAAAATAAATAAATAAAAATATTCCATCTGCTTCTTTCTTTTAACATACTGTGGAATATTGGTATGATTTTGTTCCTTAAATGCTTGGTAGAATTTGCCAGTGAATCTCTCTGAGCATAATACTTTCTGTTTGAGAGATTTTTTTGTTTTTGTTTGTTTTTGAGACAGGGTCTCACGTTACAGTTCAGACTAGCCTTGAGCTCAATTTTTGTAGGGCAGGCTAGGCTCAAACACATACCATGTTTGAGAGTATTATTGATTCAGTTTATTTAATCATACTGTACCTGCCTATTCATACTGTTGAGATTTTCTTCTTTCTCCTCTCTTCTTTTTTTTTTTTTTTTTTTTTTCTCTTTGAGACAGGGTCTTGCTATGCAGTTCAGGTTGGCCTTGAGCTCACTTTTGTAGCCTAGGCTGGTCTCGAACTCGCAGCAATCCTCCTGCCTCAGCCTCCCAAGTGCTGGGATTATAGGCATGAGCCACCACACCGGCTTCTCTTCTCTTTTTTTCTTCTTTTTTCTACTGTTTTTCCTTCTTTGTCATAAAGTCTCAATGTGTTACCCAAGCTGATCCTGAACTCCGTGGCTCAGTGATCCTTCTGACTCAGCCTCCTGCATAAATTAAGATTACAGGCATGTATCACTGTACCTAGCTTTGTATTTTTCTTCTTGGTTGAGTTTTGGTGAGTTATCTGCTAAGGAATTTATGCTTTTCATCTAGGTTATAAATCTGTGGGTATCAAATGTTGTTCATTGTAATCCTTTATTATCCTTTTAATGATCATGGGATCTATAGCTCTCTCTCTCTCTCTCTCTCTCTCTCTCTCTCTCTCTCTCTCTCTCTCTCTCTCTCTAGTGCCTTTTTTTTTTTTTTTTTTTTTTTTTTTTTTTTTTTTTTTTTTTTTTTTTTTTTTTTTTTTTTTTTTTTTTTTTTTTTTTTTTTTTTTTTTTTTTTTTTGCATTTTAGACAAGAGTCTTGCTATGTAGTTCAGGCTGGCCTTGAACTTACTTTTGTAGCCCAGGCTGGTCTCAAACTTGCACTCATCTTCTTGCTTCTGCCTCTCAAGTGCTAGGATTACACGCATGTGCCACCAAACCCAGCCCAGTTTCATTATTTTTTAATGGATTTTCTTTTTTAAATTTAACTGATTTATGTTGTGATTTTTATTGTTTCTTATCTTGTGGGTACTCTGGATTTGTCTTTTTCTAATTTCCTAAGGTAGAAGCTTGTGGTTTAAGACCTTTCTTCTTTTTTGAATATATGCTGCTAATATACAATGCCATACAACATACAGCATTATATAGCAATATTTCTGTCTAAGCTCTGCTTCTGTTATATCCTACAAATTCTAATTTGTATTTTACTTTTATTTAGTACAAAATATTTTCTGGTTTCTTATATTTCTTTGACTTGTGTTATTTAGAGCACATTGTATATTGACACATTTTTAAACTTTCTACCTTTCTGTTATTAATTTTGAGTTTAAGTCCATTGTGGTGATTTTAGTCTCTAAATTTGTTTAAATATGTTTTATGGCCCAGAATGTAATCTGATTTTGGAGAATGTTACATATTTGCTTACAAAGAATGTGTATTCTACTGTTCTTGGGTAAAGTACCTCAGGTGTATCAGTTATATCCAGCTGATTAATGGCACTATTGAGTTCAGTTATGTCCTTTTTGACATGCCTGTTGGAAAAGTCCATTTCTGATGGTTGAAGAATATTGAAGTATTCTATTGTAATATTGGATTCACCTACTTCCCTTTGCAGTTCTGTCATGTATTGTGACATTGTATTGTTAGATGCATATACATTAAGGATCAATATGAATTCTTGGAGAGTTAATGTCCTTATCATTACATAATGCCTCTCCCTGATCATTTTCCTTGCCTTGAAGTCTGCTGTATCTAAACTAGCTATTGTGTCTTTTGATTGCTCTTTCAAATGGATTTCCTTTAGATTAATACCTAGCATTATGTATTCAGTTTTCCATTTGTTTCCCCTCTTCATTTCTTTTTTTTTTTTTTTTTTTTTTTTTTTTTTTTTTTTTTTTTTTTTTTTTTTTTTTTTTTTTTTTTGTCTTTTTGAGACAGGGTCTCGCTATGCAGTTGAGGCTGGCCTTGAGCTCACTGTTGTAGCCCAGGCTGGTCTCAAACTCGCACCAATCCTCCTGCCTCAGCCTCCCGAGTGCTGGGATTACAGGCGTGAGCCACCACGCCCGGCTCCCTCTTCATTTCTATTTTGTCTTACACTGTTTTTCTGTCTTTATGATTTTAATGGAGCAATTTATATGATTTATTTCCTTAGTGTGACTGTTACATATCCTTTTTTACTCCTTAGCAGTTATCCTCTAGTTTACAGTATACATTTACAGATAACCCATATTCACTTTCAAGCAGCACTCTGCTGCTCAGTATATAATGTGACTACTCAGCTACCAAGTGAACTCAAGGTCAGCCTGAACTGCATAGCAATACTCTGTCTCAAAAAAGACCTTGCTATCAGCCTCCCAGGGAACCTTTTGGCTTCCATTAAAGCTCTCCTCAGCAGCTAAGCATGATGGCATTTACTAGTAGTACCAGCACTTAGGAAAGCTGAGGCAAGAAGATACAAGTATAAGCCTAGTCTTGACAAATTAGCAAGACCTTGCCTCAAAATAATGAGTGAATAAATGAGGATGCAGTTCAACGTGCAGGCCTTGAGTTTAACCCTTAGTACAAAACAGAAACCAAACAAACAAAACTTCTCAAAGCTCTGTTCAGGTTTTACTCTTCTTGTGGCCCAGCCCCTTCTGCTACTTTCTGATGCTCAGTTTCAAAGCCAATGCCATGCATAGAATCTGTTCTGACAGTCTTCTGAATGTGACATACATACCACCACAAAGCTTCCTGGCTTAGAACAACACTAAGAACAGGCCTTAGTAGAAAAGTTTATCTCTATGGCTTGTAGTATCTTTGGGAGTGACTGAAAGACCCACTTTATGTGGCTGACATGTCTGTTCTGCTGTTGGCTTTTCTTCATAGAGATCTCTCTCATTAGAGCAGATTGCTTCCTGAGACATCATCTTTAGAGTCCAGGTGTAAAATGTCCCTAGAAATAGAAAATGGAAGCTGCTAGTTTCTTAGTCCCTGAGATAAGAAACCAGGGTGGTCAAGTGTAACAGAGATAAGAGATGCTAAAAAGTTTGTCTGTCTGGCAAGATAGCTCAGAAGACTAAGTGCTTGCTTAGGCAAGCACAGGGACTGCATTTGATGTCTGGCACCACATGCTATACTGGCCCTGCCCACAGGTGCACAGAGCCAGTGACCAAGTCTGGCCTGGCAGCATACACCTATAATCTCAGCACTAGGAAGTTTGAAAACAGGAGGGTCACTACAAGTCTAAGCTGCATAATGAAAATCTACACAAAATAAAATTTAAATAAAAAGTTTGGGGGCCATATTTTTTAAATGACAGTTCTCTAAATGTTACATAATTTTGTCTTTTGTGTTTCACTATTTAATCTACATAGAATTATTTTAATCATCACCACACTCATTTTTTTCCTTTTTATGTGTTTTAATTACAGTAAACTTCATATTATAAAACATACAATCTTTTTCTTGTCTGTTTTGTTTTTGTTGTTTTGAGATGGGATCTCACTATGTATTTTAGGCTAGTCTTGAACTCAGTATAGGTAGGGCTGGCCTCAAGTTCACAATGATCCTCCTATCTCAGTGTCCTAGGTGCTGGGATTACAAGTGTATGCCACCATGCTCAACTCAAACATACAAATCTTAAGTGTACAGTTTTATGAATTTTTAATAAATGCCAGATCTGCATAACTAAAACCCCCACCAAGATGTAAGAAATTTCTGTTATCCCCACAAACCTGCTCATATCCTCCACCTCCACCTTGATTTTCACAACTGTCACCAGAGATTAGATTTTTCTGTTCTTAAGCTTAATACAAATGGCCATATGCACTTTTCTGTGTGTTCTTCCATATCTTGAGATGCACCTATGTTACTGTAAATGTTAGTTGTTCATTTTTTAATTGTCAAATGATATTCTGTTAAATATGCCAGATAAACTATAACAAATATAGGCACTAATCTGTGTATCTATATTCTTATTGATGGACATTTAGGCTAGTTCTAATTTGAGGGTTATCGGTATACTGCTATATGTGTTAGAAGTGTCTTTTCATAGCCATTTGCATACTCATTTTTATTACTGTCTAAATTCCTCTGTTTTTATTGTTTTCAGAAGTATCACTAATCCTAGAACTGAGGCTGAGGCAGGAAGACTACCATGAGTTCAATGCCTCCTGGGCTCCATAGGGAGTTCTCACTACAAAGCAAAACTATATCTGAAGAAATAAATAAAAAATAAATAAACAAGCATAGAAAACTCATATTAGCGGACATAGAAATCATGTTTATCTTAATGGATTTCAACGAGTCCTTTTATTAGATTGACCTTCATACATGCCTCCAGAAATACCTCTTCTACTGATGCTCAGCCATCCTAAGAATTAGGTGAAAGGATTGGGTTCTCACTATACCCCACTCCGCTTTCTTTTTTGTTTGTTTGTTTGTTTGTCTTTTTGAGACAGGGTCTTGCTATGGAGTTCAGGCTGGCCTTGAGCTCACTTTTGTAGCCCAGGCGGGTCTCAAACTCCTACCAATCCTCCTGCCTCAGCCTCCCAAGTGCTGGAATTACAGGTGTGCACTACCACACCCAGCATACTCTGCTTTCTTGAGGCTACTAAAGTCACTGCTTCTCCAGTTTGTTTTTCAGACTCCAAAATTTTATTGTTGTCTCCTTTTTTTATTAGCTGGTTCACTTTAGAAAGTTTCTGAAGAGCTAGATATAGTGGCTCACTTTTATAATTTCAGTACTCAGGAGGCTGAAACAGAAGGATCACTGTAAGTTCAAGGACAATTACATAGTGAGTTCAAGGCCAGCCTGCACTACATAGTAAGATCCTGTCTTTATTAAAAAAAAAAGTTTCAGGAAAGAACATAGTTCAGTATATACATTGAGTTCATCTTGTTTGCTTTTATTATTTTCTTTTTCTCTATTACCTCCCTTATTCGGCCCTTTGCATTTTCTATTTTCTCTCCATAATACTTCTCCTTAGAACTATGAGGACAGCAATTTCTCAGAGAGCATTTATGTAGCTCGACCCCTCCTCTCAGAAATGATGGACCTGAGAAACAAGGACAAGAAGCCTTTCTATACTCTAAGGATGAGAACAGTACTGTCTACTCAATAGGAGGCTGGAAGGTGATCAGAGGAGAAAATGACACTTCTGACCAGGCTGTTGGCCTTCCCAAGAGCCAAAGGAAGCAGCTTCATTTAGAGCAGGCTCAGGTTCCTTTATCCTCCACCCAGGGCCAAGGTTCAGGACATCAACCAGGAGAGTTGATATCAAGGACCAGAGGACCAGAGTCCTCCTTGACAAGAGGACTGCTGAAATAAGCAGATATATGTAAGGCCTATAGGGCCTTATGATCTTGTATTTTGTTTTGTTTTTCCTTTTCATTACTCTCTTTGGGACTAAGTGTTATGTAGAAGATAACAAAGCAATTCTTAGGCCTAGAACAGAAATCTAGGCAAGTGATCAATGTGTGACGATTCTGTATCCATTGCTAACATATACACAAGCTAATGTCATAGGGCCAATGTTCCCATGGCCCTATAACTTCTTACTACATAAGATGTGAGGCACAAAGAATATGTATGAGGCAACCAAGTACAAAAAATGGAAGTATATACCTGGAAAATGATTCAGATTTCAGGGCATAAACGATAAAATGCCAATTACGTAGCTTTTGGTCTGGGCTTTTTTCTAAGTAGACTGTGTTCCCAGGGCCCTTGGTCATACAGTTTGGGCTGGAAGAAACTGACACAGCCTTTTCTGGGTACCCCCCTTTTAATCCCCAGTGTTTTAACAGCTTACCTTCTGGGAGTCCTGGTAGGAATCAAACCATAGGGTGTGATAGATAGAATACTATTCTCTGACTTTCCTAAGCCAGATATTGTATAAGTTTCTTGGATTCTTTGTCTCCTATAGTCTGCATTTACTTGAACAAGAACGGCAGCACAGGCCCCCACTTGGATAAAAAGAAGGTCCAGAAGCTCCCTGACCACTTTGGGCCAGCCCGTGCCTCTGTGGTGTTGCAGCAAGCAGTCCAGGCTTGTATCGACTGTGCTTACCACCAGAAAACCATCTTCAACTTCCTCAAACAGGGCCATGGTGGTGAGGTCATCTCAGGTGAGTGCCCTTGTGCTGGTATGACCTCCTACTCAGAGGGGCAAGCCTTCTCTCAGTTGACTGATTCTGACAAGGCATCCTGTTTCTAGAGTCTGTAATTCACACTTACAGACTCTAGAAAATTCTGAAAGTATTCTGTTCCAGGTCTAAGCTCTTTTGAGCTTTTTACATATCTCTGCTAAGAATATCCAAGCACACTGCCTGAGCCTCCAAAAAAATTTCTTTCCTGTCTCCATGAGTTTATGATTAAGGCATTCTAGAAGGAGAAATTGAGAGGGGCAGTGTTATACAAGAGACAGACATGCCCTCCCCACTGGTTTCACAAAACCACTAATCTCTTCCTTTTACTAAGCCAGACCCTAGACAAGGGCTCGAAATCTCAGGGTAAAAGGAGAAGTACGATACCCTCTTTCTTCCCTGCCAAGGGTTTAATTCAACAGTACATTGTTTTTGGCTCTCACTGAAAATACTTTTTCCTGCTGTGCCATCCTTCTGTTTTGATTTTCCTAAGTTTAGGTTTGTTTTACCTATCAAACCTATGAAAGTTTAATCTACAGCCTTCCAACCTTAACTGTAATGCTATTCAATATTTCCCTGCCGTCTTTCCTAAAAAGTTGACATAACCAGTTTCAAGAAACATAGCTGAAATAGAAGACCTGATAAGTCACCAAATGATTATTTTAATGAGCATTTATTGAGTCCTCACCAGTTATCAGAGGTTATTATTGCCAGACACTGGTGAGAAAGGAAAAGAAGAGAACAGGCTCATGTCTACACTGGTGAAAAAAAAAAAAATCTAAACAGCTAAAGGTAACAGCTGTTAGATTTTAAAAGCCGGGCCTGGTGGCGCACGCGTGTAATCCCAGCACTCGGGAGGCTGAGGCAGGAGGATCGTGCAAGTTTGAGACCAGCCTGAGCTACAAAAGTAAGCTCAAGGCCAGCCTCAACTGCATAACGAGACCCTGTCTCAAAAAGACAAAAAAATAAATAAATAAATAAATAAATAAAGGTAACAGCTGTTAGAATAGAGCAACGTACAGAAGCCAAGACTTGAGTAATTGGCTGTGTAGAGGGCAGGGGCCAGCATGGAGGGAGTTATTCTAGAAGGCTGGGATCTGCTGGCAAATCATGTATTTTTTGAAGCCCAGAATCCCTCTGGCTGTCTTTAGCTTCTGTAAAACATTCTGTAGGAATGCGCCTCCTTTATCTCCTCTTGACTTGCTTTCACTTTTGCCCCACTAAATTTCCTCTTCTGCCCTGAAATTGTTTCCTAAGAGTAACCTATCTCCCTAAATTTTCATTTCCTCACTTCTTCACGGACAAAAATTACAGACCTTTTGCTTCTAAAAATTATGCTGATATTTTTGCTACAAATAAGTACAATAAAACCAAGCAAGAAAAGAGACTAAATGTTGCCAAAACTCTGGTGTCCTTTTGCAATTTGGAAATTGCATACCTATGCCATTGCTAGAAATAGCTGTATTATCTTCTTCTACTCAGCTCCTCTGTTCTTGGGAAGTTCATGTGAAAATAGCACCCAAAATGAACATATTTCCTGGAGGAGGCCCTTCCAAATGATGGAGCAGATAGAATTATGTTCACAGTTGTTTTCACAAGTTGAGTGAAATTATTCTGAGCCCTGCAGCTGCAAAAGACTCGACCTAGCCACTCCCATTATTGCATGCCCTTTCTGGTAGGAAGCAAAAATCAAAGCCCTCAAGGGAGGGAGGAAGGAAAGAAAGGGAGTTGGGGGAGGAAGGGAGGGAAGTAGCCTGGGCACTGACTGCTTTTATGCAACCCAGTAAGCCTGAGACAAGCAGTGGGGTGAGCTCCTCTGGCCCTGTGCTGTCCTGCCCTGCACTGCCCAGCTGACGTTCATGGCTCTGTTTACCTAACTCCACAGCCGTGTTTGACCGGGAACAGCATACTCTCAACCTCCCAGCAGTCAACAGCATCACCTACGTACTCCGCTTCCTGGAAAAGTTGTGCCACAACCTTCATAGTGACAATCTGTTTGGTAACCAGCCCTTTACACAGACTCACTTATCAGTCACTGCCACAGAATACAGCCACAGCCATGACAGGTATCTACCAGGTAGGAGCTGGGATGGGGTATGGGTTCAGAGGGCGGGCAGGTCTGGCAGCAGCACCTGCAGGGGCCCACACCTGCTAGCCTGGTGCCTACTGTCTAGAAATCTCATTTTTTTCTCTGTCCCTTAACCTTTGCATCGTATAGGACTTTTTGGGCTCTGTCATCTTCACAGTCTTCTGGATTTTTTTTTTTTTTTCCTTCTTCCTTAGAATTATTCTTCTTTCTTCTAGATCTTTATCCCTAGTGAACTTGGCTTTTGGTCCCCCTTTTGAAAGCACAACAGCCTTTGAAATCACCCAGAAGTCACAGTACCTCTTCCAGTGTAAATCCAGCAGCAAGGCTTAACACAGCTCCTTTTTGCCAGCAGAAAAGTTTAGTCTCAGGCTAGAGATTGAGAAATCTGCCCCCTAGTGAACAGCCATCCATTCTTTGCTTTGGCACATAGCCTAACTCTTCTAGCACTGCCAGTCTAGCAAGTCAATTCAAGTTCTTACTGTTTCCAACTTGGATGGAAAATAACTTTCTTAGTTAACATACCAGACCCACAGTAGGAAAGTGAATGTCACGTGGCCAGTCAATGACTAAGCACTTCCAAGAGAGACTGAAGAGTGAAACTCAGTATCTTTCATCTGGGGTACAGGACACAAAGCTGAGGAGAAAAGCTCATCCCTACACATAGCAAGGTAGGTCGCTGTTGAGAGGGAGGAAAGGGCCTCAAAAGAGATCTGTGGACTGTGACCTGAGCAGAGGACCAGAGAACACTGCTGTAGGAGTTGGGCTATGCTGTGTGCCCATGGGAGAGCACAGTGTGAAAGGTGCCCCTTGGCCCTTCTCCTTATACAAGTCATGTGCCATGTTGCATTCCTAATTCTCTTTTCACCACAGTCTTAAAGGATTCACTTCCAATTTAATTGGTACTTGTAGAGAATGTGCTTGGGGAAATGACTACCTTCCCAGTCCCCTTCACCCTATCTACACTTCTGCATCTGAATGAACGTTGCTTATGTTACTTGCAAGAGGGCCAAAAAGATACCTGAATTCCAGATACTGCTGTGGAGACCAGCCTACTTGGTTGCTACAGCTATATCCAGGCCCCTATCTGGTTCTTTCTTTCAGAGGGAACATCTTACCCACCCTACTCTAGATTACTTTCTTTCAGGATTAGAATATGAGACCAGAAAACGGCATTTGCAGCTGTAGTAAGAATGACTACCATACCAGTGCTATGGTAGAGTTGGTACAGACAAAGGAGACTTGTTAAATGTGCCAGGCTGTTGGCATGCAGGAAGCTGCCTATTAACAATGAAAGTTAGCCTACCTGGGATTCTAAAAGCAAGGTTGCCTGTGAAGGGGTGGCATATCCATGAATATAGCTGCTAGTCTAAAGAGAGATTTCTCAAGAACTAGGAGCGCAAAATTCTTAACTAGAATACAATCATTAAATTAAGAACTGCAAAACATACACTGGCAGCAGCACTCAGACTGGCTGGGGTATCTGTTATGGGCCAGCAGTTTGAAGGTAGTTTGAAACTGGGTCATCAGCTTTCCTGGGAATTCTTTTGTAGTTCATATTTCTCTGATTCAGCTCCCAAGAAAGAAGCACAAGCTTCAGCCAGACTCTTCACAGAGAAATGGAGTGTTGTTTTCTAACCTTGGCTGCTACCTTTCCCTACTCCCATTTTCAGGTAGATTGAGCCAGCTGTTTACCCTTCTCTGCTCTCTAACTCATTTTCTCATATCTAGAACTCACCACTTTGTTTACCCCCATCCTAGTTCCTGTTTGCTTTCCTGAATGAGCATTTTCCAGACAAACCAGGGCCTTTTCTGGACTTTTGGTTGTTCTATGCTTTATAGCCTCTCTTAACTGCCTGCCATACTGAGCATATATTTTGCCTTTGATCTTTTATCAGTACACACATTCTTTGATTACTTGCCTAGTCCTTTGCCAAACAGCTTGATCTCTTCAGAGCTGTATTCTGGGTTGCCTTCTGTATCTTTGTTTATTACGCCTACCTATCTGCCTGGCTATACACTTCTACTAGTTTAATATTTGTAGATACCACCTCTTTTCTCTGGACTGGATAAAGTAGAAATGTACATAGTATATGGCAATTGTGGTACCACACAATTGTAATTCTACCTACTCTGGAAACTGAGGAACCTTAGGAGATCTTATATCAGAATTTTAAAAATAATTACAAGCCGCGCGTGATGGCGCACGCCTGTAATCCTAGCACTTCGGAGGCTGAGGCAGGAGGATTGGTGCGAGTTTGAGACCAGCCTGGGCTACAAAAGTGAGCTCAAGGTCAGCCTCAACTGCATAGCAAGACCCTGTCTCAAAAAGACCAAAAGAAAAAATAATAATAATTACAGGGGATGGGCATAGTTGTAGTGGTAGAGCACTTGCCTAGCATGTAGAAGGTCCTGAGTTTAATCTTAGGAGGCCAGAGGGTACACATATACATAGGTAGATATGGATATATACTTTTGTGTGTGTGTGGGTACAGGGTCTCACTGTGCAGCTCAGACTCATAGTGATCCTCTTGTATCCTGCCTCCCAAGTGCTGGAATTACAGGCACATGCCACCACACCCAGACTTCAATGCCAGCTCAGTGTGCCTGAGAACTGGGCTGGTGCCATAGGCAGGGCCAGGAAGGGAACCCTGTGCTTCCCTAAGTAAGCACTTAGTCTGCTGAGCTATACTGCTGGCCCTTGATTATACACTTTTTATTAATATATCTGAACGTTAGCCTTAAATGAGAGACTTTAATCTTTAAATACTTTTGTATATAATCTTTTAAGAATAAGGAGCATAATATTATTATACTTAAGGTATTTACCTTTGTGAGGAGAGTAGGAATCACTCAGGGGTTTTTGCTTTCCAGGCAGGCACTGCACTGCTGAGCCATAGCCCCCATGCCAATATTTAACATTAATAAATTTCTCAAAATTTAACATAAAATGGGGCCTGGCAGGATGGCTCAGTGGTCTAAAGCACCTGCTTAGGAAAGCTTAGGTGGCTGCAGGGACCACAGTCCAATCCCCGGCACCACTGCTGCGCCAGCCCTGCCCTCAGGGCAGGCTGAGCCAGCCATAAAAATAAATAAACAAACATTCTGAAACAAGAAATAAATAAATAAATGATTTAACATTAATTATATGTTAAAGTTATACAATCCATATTAGATCTTCCAATACTTGATTGAATGTTGATCCAACTGTGTCCTTTATTAGTGCTTTTTTTTTTCCTAGTATGGGATCCAATAATGAATGATACACTGAATTTTACTGTCCTATCTCTTTTGCTTTCTTTATATAGAACATTCTACCATTTTCTTTCTGTGATTAATATTTGCATTTTGAGGGATCCAGTCCAGTCATTTTTGTTTGGGTTATCAAATATTTATTAAATCTCTGCCTGATTCTGTGCTGAACTCTGGTGACAGAGATAAACCAGCCTCTACCTCTGGTCACAAAATAGCTGGTAAGGGGCTGGGAAGATGGCTCAGTCGTCTAAAGGGCCTGCTTTGGCAACCATAGGGACTGCGGTTCAATCCCCAGCACCACATGTGGTGCCAGCTGTACCCACAGTGCAGACCAAGCTGGCCATAATAATAAAAATAAATAGATAAATAAAAATTTAAAAAGAATGTGAATTGCTGAAGGACAAACCATTCATTTAAAAAAAAATAACTAAAAGAGGGAGAAATGTATGCACATGTAGGTGATTAAGAGTCCAGAACAGAGGCACTTTGGCCCAGCAATGAATGGGATAAAACAAAGGGAAGATGGACTCCTAAGAGGAGGCAGATAGTGCTAGAGCAGAGTCCCTTCTGAACCACACATGTGCTAGATCAAGTACTAAGCATATGGAGGGTAAATATACCTAGAGAAGGACCACTGGTGATGCCCTGAACAATTAATAATACTGGGCAAGCCAGTGTTTATTATGGCTTACACTTGTCATACCTACTGTTAACTTTAGCTGTAAGTGAAATCCACACAGCATTCATCTTTGGATCTGCTCTTTTATATTTTTCCAGGCTCCTCTCTGCTAGAAGAAATGGTTCACCTTTCCCAGGACAATGTGTTATTTGTGCCTTTCTTCTAGTTGCCATCTGGGGAATCAGAATTATAAAGTGATTCTCCTGCCAAAATTGCACATCTTATGGATTAAAGCTAGATAAAAACTTTGAAATTTCTTAAGAGTGCCTTAATCACAATGTAAACTTGGCCTAATGTGGCCTAATGTGGCCTAATGGTGGCCTAATGTATTCGTGGTTAATTGTAACACAACATTTGGCACACATCCACTTTCCAGATGGTAGAACTGGACTAGTCAGCTTTACTAGTCTAAGTTGCAGACCTGTTTAAATATCACATTGTCAGAGAAACCTCCATGTTCTTATCTAAGAGGTCCAGTTATTATCTGTCTCAATACCTTGTCCTTTCATCTGTAATACTTAGAATATCCTAATTTTTAATCTACCTGTATTTTGTCATCAAGCCCATTAAGACTAAATTAATCACAAGAAAAAATATTTTTATTATTGTCAGTATCCATAACTCTAACTCTCACATGGTAAAGAATATGGGGTGTGATGGTTCAGAAAGGGATATTTTTTAACATGGGGATGTCTTCAGCATACACAAGGACTGTGCCAATGTGTATGGGTCCTGTGCTGGTGTAGGACTTTTTTTTTCAATCTACAACTGTAACTACTCAGTTTACCCTACCGGGAAAAGTGTAGCAGTGAGCATGAAATCCTTGAGCTGAAGAAGAAGAAAGTACTCTCAAGTCAATCTAGTTATTATCTGACCTCTACTTATCTCACCCTCAACAACAGGCTGCTCACTTGGTTACTGGCAGTTGATTTTACTGTTAGCCAACATACAGTGTCAGAGCTAGAGTTTGTGCTGCTCAGAACAGTCCTTCACTTTGCCACCCTCTAACATATGTAAATGGAGTAAATTCTTACAGTATAAACTTTCTTTTGGTAGATAATGCCATCTATACTGGTTGATACACTGTGTCAACTTGAGAAATTTAAAAGTTTAATTAAGTGACTCAGCAGAATGCCAGCGTTTGTTCTTTGTAAACATCCTCATCCTGTGCAAGAGGAGGGCATGGATACGGTGTAAGTTCTACACCCCACCCCAGGATAGCCTGCTTATACTATAGAGGGAAGAGGATGGCTAGAAGCCACAGCTACTGCTTACCCCATTTGCTCTTGTTGCTCTGTTGTCTTTTGCTGTCTTAAACTATTGCTGTGTGCCATGCCAGCCAGCCTTAAAGCCAGCTAATAGTAGACTAAAACCTGCACAAACTGTGAACTAAATAAACTTTTCCTTCCTTAATTTTGGGTGTCAGATATTTTGTCCCAGTAACAACAAAAAAGAATAACTGAGACACAATCCAGAAAACTGTGCCATCTGGGTTACTGCCCCCAAAGCTATGCCACTGCTAACATGAATTCCCTCCTCCTTAGAGCTTACAACTCCCACCTCTGGTTCTACTCTGCTTTATAAAAAGCAAACACACCTTCACCTGTCTATCTTCCCAGCATACACTTAGGATATTGGTCTCCTAAAATTTGCTCCACTTTGCCTTAAACCTATAGCTTCTCACCACCAGGCTGTCACTCCTCACTGGGAATGCTAGTCTCAGGTTAGCTTTATTAGTGTAAGTTCAGTTTTGCCCTGGGATACTCTGAGAAGAGCTTGCTTCTCAGTGAAAATAAATATACAAGAAAAGATCTTTACTTCTGCAGTAAATTTTAATTTATGTCAACCCTAGAAGGTTAAATATTTTTAAATGATTATGTCCATTGGTACATTTTAAATATACATAATAATCACATTCATCATAAGGAATTTATACCTATATATGACATAACATGATTTCCCCCATTCTTCTACCTTCCCTTCTTCTTTCCATCCTTATTTACAAAAGCCTTGTTTCCATTTTTCCTTCTTTTCCCATCACTTTTTGTTCTTTTCCTTCCTTTCCCTTTCCTCTAGTGTCATGGTTTGCAGTTTTGCAAGGGAAACTGTTATGGCTTATGTCTAGTTGTCTCCCCAAAGCCTCATGCAGTCATGGGGCAGGGACTTCTATAGATTGAGACTTGACTCATGAGTCTACTGATCTAGAGTTTAAGACTTACCCATGGTCCCTGGGATTATGTGTTTTAAGTACTTCTGGGATTATGAATGTAGCCTAAGGCAGATAGGCTGAGGCGGAGAGCCTGAATGTAATATAAAGAGACAGAGACAGACAGGAGCTGTTGCTGTCTTCTGCCATGGTTGGTCAATTGCCTCTGTCGCGATTGTTGCTGTTCCACCACCATGAACTGCTGCTCTCTGCCATGTGCCACTCAGGCTTGAGCCAGCCGAATATGAACTGAAACCTCCACAAACTGTGAGCTAAATAAACCTTTCTTTTCTTCATTTTGAGTGTTGGATATTTGTCCCAGCAATAATAGAAGAGTAACTAAGACAGTAATACAGGTCACATTTTATAAGATTATTTTATAATGAATCACCCAAATAATTACATGCAAGTGCAGAAAATCTGTCCATTCAATAAAGACCAAAGAATCCAGATGAGGTCCTGGATCCTAATATCCTGTATAAGTCCAGCAAAAAACCTAGAGCCCATAATAGTGCTTCCCACAAGAGTCCAGTGAGAAGTCTGCAAAGTCTCATGCAGGCCCACTTCACAAATCTGTGCTGGAAAGGCCCAAAGGTCAGGGTGGAAGCTAAAAAGTCTGCCAGTGGAATGAAGGATCTGTATTGGCAGGCTGAGGGATCTGAACTGCAGCCAGGAAGCAATGGTCGAGGTGAGAACCAGAGCTCCTCCTAAAAGTACCACAGCCATCAGCAACAGTGAGGTCCTGAGCTCTTCCGGCAATGAAGAAAGCTGAGTTCCCATCAGGAAAGCCAATGTGACAAATTGCTCCATGAGGCTGAGCAGTGCACCATCTTTCCACCCAGAGCTAGGAAGTGATGCTCAAGATGAGATCCAGAGCTTCCCCAAAATGAACCATAGCCATTGTTAGTGACGGTGAAGGCCCAAGCTCCTCCAGCAACAAAGACAGCCAAGTTCATCAGGAAAGCCAGTATGACAAAGCCCTCCAGCAGAATAGCCCAAGAGAGCCAGCCACTTCCAACAGCTTCCCTAACAACGTCTCCACAGCTTCTCTAGTTCTGCCTCTAATGCCGCTGGCAACAATCCTCAGGTGGGCCTCCTATACCCAGCACCACCCTAGTTTAGTTCAGCGGGGTGTAACAAGTTGACCACCAGTTAACAACCCACTACACCCTATGTCTAGTTCCCCTTCCCATTTGAACATTATCTTCCTATTACATAATGTCTGTTATTTATTTTGGCCCTTACTTATAGTTTTGAATTTCTAACACCAGAGAAACCATGTGATATTCAAACATGTGTGTTCAGTTGGTTCACTTAAGAGTATGTCCTGAAGGTGTATCTGTTTACCTAGAAATGTCTCAAGGTTGTCCTTCTTTGCGGTAGAATAGCACTCCATTGTACAAAAATAATCTTTAAATAAATAAAGGGTTTTTTAAAAAAAAAGGGCTAGTGAGATAGCTCAGCAGTCTAAAGCACTTGCTTAGGCAAGCTTAATCAACTGCAGGGACTGTGGTTCAACCCCTGGCACCACATGCTGCACCAGCCCCACCCCCAGGGCAGGCTGAGCCAGCCATAACAAATAAATAAACCAAGTTTAAAAAAATAAATCTGCCGGGCGTGGTGGCTCACGCCTGTAATCCCAGCACTCAGGAGGCTGAGGCAGGAGGATCGTTGCGAGTTCGAGACCAGCCTGAGCTACAAAAGTGAGCTCCAAGCCAGCCTGAACTGTACAGTGAGACCCTGTCTCAAAAAAGAAAAAAAAAAAATCTTCTTTATCTATTTATCAGTTGATGGGCACTTGGGCTGTTTCTAAGATATAGCTATTACAAATGCTATAAATAGTGCTGTTGTAAATATGAATATGTACATATCACTGTGATGTGATACTTTTTGGGGTGTATCTGATTTTGTTTGAACAGAAAATATGTATACAGTTTTGCCAGAGAGTGATAAAAATTGAATGTTATGTATTATGGAAGCAGTACAATGAGTTTACTTTGGTAGCTAGTGATTCTTAGTTAATTCTGCAAAAAACAAAATCAGTTCTACAGAAACAAGAATATAAAGTGCCCTGTTCTGTAGCCCAGCTTAATAAAACATTTCCTGTCATTGATTATAATCAGATTCAGTTCTCCTTGTACAGAAAAAATGCAGTCACTAATGGTTGTTTGGTAAGCTGAAACTGATTATTTTAGTTCAGTTCAACATGATAACCCAGGGCCAGCCAAATAGCTCAGCAGATTAAAAATGCCTGTAAGCAGGTGCAGGGGCCAGGGGTTTAATCCCCCAGCCTGCCGTGGCAGCCCCACCCCCATGGTGCGCTGAGTTGGCAGTTGAGACTGGATGTGGTAGCATACGCCTGTAATCTCAGCTCTTGGGAGGCTGTAAACAGATGGATCACTACAAGCCCAGTCTAGTAGTAAGATCTAATAGTGTACACCCTGTACACCCTTCCCTAAAATAAAAAAAATTAAAAACCCAGATATTTTTTTTAAAAAAAGTTATTCAAGATTCACAGAGATAGATAAACCAGTGTCTAGGCAGCATAGCTTATCCATATCCCTAATATATTTAGAAACATAATAACAAAGACAGCAGTGACACTGCACACTCACTGCAATGTTTCATGTAGTGCATTCCTCTGGCTTGTCTGGAGTTTAAAATCATATCACCAACACGTTTCTAATGGATGAGCTTCTGAAACATATACATCTGTCCAGCTGCTTTTAATTCTTACAGGATGATACCAAAAAAAGGAATAGCTGAGTCAAATGAAACCTCTAGCCCTAGTTTTTTGAAGAATCTTCATACTGATTTCCACAATAATTTTCCCAGTTACACTCTCACCAACAGTGGAGAGTGGTTCCTTTATCTATTCAGCCCCACCAGCATTTGTTATTACTTGATTTCTCGATCATAGTCATTCTTTCTGGGATGAAAAGGATATCAGTGTTGCTTTAACTTACATTTCTTGAGTGACCAATGATATTGAACACTTTTCATATACTTATTTGCTGTTTATACTTCATCTGTGAGGTATCTATTCATTTTATATGCCCATTTTTGCATTTGGTCTTTAAATTTAATGGGTTTTGTCTTTTTGTTGTTGTTCCTTATTCTACACAGTACTCCTTTATCTGAGCAACACCTGGCAAAGAATTTTTTGCCACACTATAGATTGTCCCTTCACTATGTTGGTGTTTTCTCTTGCTTTGCAAAAGCTTTTTAATTTTTTTGAGATGAGATCTCAATAGTTGATTCTTCATTCCTGCACATTGGAGATTTTTTTCATAAAATCTTTGCCTATGCCAGTGTCTTCAAGCATTCTACCTATTCTGTCTTCCAACAAATTTAGTGTTTCTATTTTAATATTCTGATCTTTGATCCATTTTCACTTTAGTACCTGGTGAAAGATAAGGATCTAGTTTTAATCTTTAGCCTATGGAAAGCCAAATTTTCTGGCCTCATTTATTAAAGAGGATAACTTTCTTCCAGTGAAAGTATTGGCACCTTTGTCAAAGCATGGGTGGCTAAATATGTCTGGAGTTGTTTCTGTAAATTCTAACCTGTTCCGTTAATCCTCACATCTACGTTTTTGTGATTACTATGCCGATATTAATTACCACAATAGTTTTGTAGTATAATTTCCAGTCAAGAATCATGATGAGGGCCAGTGAGATGGCTCAGTGGACTAAGAACCTGTTTAAGTATGTTCAGGAACCAGGGTTTGGTGCCTGGCACTACATGCCAAGCTGGCCGTGCCCCCACACATGAACCAGCCATTGAGATTTGGCCTGGTGACACATGACTATCATCCCAGTGCTAGAGAGGCTGAGACACAGGAAGATCACTCCAAGTCTGCGCCGCATAGTGTGACCCTGCATCAAATTCATAAAATTAAAAATAAAATAATTTTTTTTTTTTTTTTTTGAGACAGGGTCTCCCTATGCAGTTCAGGCTGGCCTTGAGCTCACTTTTGTAGCCCAGGCTGGTCTCGAACTCACATCGATCCTCCTGCCTCAGCCTCCGAGTACTGGGATCACAGGCATGCGCCACCACGCCCGGCTATAAAAGTAAATTTTTAAAAAATCATGCAGACTAAAGTGCCTGCTTAAGCAGAGTGTAGCAGCCAGGGTTTGATACCTGGTGAGCCATACCAGCTTCCCCACGGGACGCACTGAGACAGCAATTGAAATGGTGTGGTAGCACACACCTGAAATGCTAGCACTTGAGAAGCAAGATAAAACTAGGAGAATGACCATGAGTCTGGATCTATGTAGTGAGACCCTATAGATCTTGTCCTAAATACAGAAATGGATGGATGGATGGATGGATGGATGGATGGATGGATAAAAAGAATCATGATGCCCCCCCACCTTGCTTTTGTTCCCCAAAGTTGCCTTTTCTATTATAGGTCTCTCCTGATTGTTTTCTCTAATTCTGTGAGATGCTGCTGGAGTTTTAATCAAGATTGCACTAAATCTGTATAGCAATTTTGGAAATAAGGCCATTTTCACTCTATTAGTTCTTCCTACCCAAGAACAAGTGATGTGCCATTTTCTTCTCTCCTCTTCAAACCCCTTTTCAGCCAGGCATGGTGGCTCATGCCTGTAATCCCAGCACTCAGGAGGCTGAGGCAAGAGGATTGGTGCAAGTTCGAGACCAGCCTGGGCTACAAAAGTGAGCTCAAGGCGAGCCTCAACTGCATAGCAAGACCCTGTCTCAAAAAGACAAAAAAAAAAAAAAAACCTTTTCAGAGTACTATAGTTTTCAATGTAAGTATCCTTTATTTCCTTCATCACATTAATTCATAGGTTTTTTTTTTTTTTGGATGCTATTATAAAAAGTGTTATTTCCTTAATTTCTGTCTCAGTGGGTTCCTTATTTGTATACAGGAAGGTTATTATTTTTTAATGTTATATATTTAGTACAGGGCATACAGGGTATCACTAGGTAGATTGGGTTCTAGTGATACTCCTGTTTTCAGCCTCCCAAGCGCTGAGATTACACCATGCCCAGTTTCAATTGCCATCTCAGCAAACCCTGGGGACAGGACTGGATCAACATGCTGGCAATCAAACCCTGGCCACTGTACTCTGCCTAAGGAGGTGCTTTAGTCCACCGAGCTGTCTGCTTGCCCTTGGCTATTGATTTTTGTGCTGACTTTGTATCCAGTTATGCTACTAAACTTGGTTATTAAATTTAGAAGTATTTTGGTAAAGTTTTGGGAGTTTTTAGATAGAATATCATGTCATCCACAGATAATGATATTTTAATTTCTTCCTTTCCTATCTTTATTCCTTTTCTTTCTCTTGTATAATTGCTTTGGCTAAAGTTTCCAGAACTATATTGAATAAGAGAGGTGACAGTAAATATTCTTGTGTTGTTCCTGATTTTAAACTAAAAGCTTTCATTTTTGGTCTGTAGTATGATGTTGGCTATTGGTTTGTCATAAATGACTTATGAGTCAGAGATAAAGACTGTTCCAGTTTCTGTATGGTTTTTATCATGAGTGGGTGCTTGTTTGGCAAGTGCATGATCCTCAGTTTGATCCCTGGTACAGGAGGCCGGGGGGAGACAGTACTAAAAGCTGTTAGAAAAGAAACAAATAATCTATAAAGGAAAGCCCATGAAAATCATAGTAGACTTTTCAACACAAACCCTATAGTCAAGGAGAGTTTGAAGTGAAGTATTTCAAGCCTTAAAGCAAAATAGCCTCCAACCCAGATTGATGTATACTATAAAACCTGTCAGCAGGTTTTTCTGCATCTATTCAGATGATCATGTGATTTTTGTTTTTGCCCCTGTTAATACTGCGTAGTACACTTACTGATTTGTATATGTGGAACTGTCCCTGCATCCATGAGATGAATCCTACTTGGCCATGGTGTATAAGTTTCTTAATGATTTGCTGCATTGTTTGCCAGTATTTTTTTAATGTGTTTGTTACAGGGTCTCACCACACAGCTTAGACTCAAAGTTTTTAACCTCCCCAATGCTAGGATTACAGACACATGCCGCCATGCCTGGTCTTGGTGGCCAACTCAGTATGCCCAGGGGTGTGGCTGGTGCCAGCTTCGCATGTGATACTAGGGATCAAACCCTGGTCCCTGTGCTTGCCTCAACAGATGTTTAATCCACTGACATATCTCTCCTGCCTGTTTTCCACTATCTTGTCGAGGATTTTACATCTATATTCATTAGGGAAATTGGCTATAGTTCTCTTCACAGTTGGATCAGTCTGATTTTGATATTAGGGTAATGCATGCTTCCAGGAATGATTTTGGGAGTATTGCATTCCTTTCAGTTTTATTAAAGAATTGGAGAAGTAGTGGTATTAGGTATTCTCTAATTTTCTTTTTTTTCTTAGAAGTCAGGCGGACTGCACATAGCCAGCTATAAGTGATAATATTTCTTCCAAACACTGAACTTTTGCTAATTTTCCGCATGGTTTTGGTAGCCTGAGTCTTCCCTTTCTCTGATTTTCACACTGGAGTCACCAGAAGGAATATCAGCAACACTTTGGATAGCCAGCCCCAGCACAATCCTGTCCTCTAGTTTCCAACATAAAGGGGAGCCCAGCCCAGGCAAGAGCAAGCCTGTTGCATGCCCACCAGCCCCTGCATCCTCCTTTTACCCTCAGAGGCCCCAGCTCCAGTCAGAGTACAAGGCTAAGTGCTACTTCATGTGCCTGACACAGCTGCTCCCAGCTCCGGCTTCAGAAGATGGACATCTGTAGCTCCTTGAACATGCCTTTAAAGTATAAGTCCCTGGTCATGAACTCCTCTTCCACGTAGTCCAGGGCCCACTGGTGGTCTGTGAGCTCCAGGGCTTAGCACTCTGTCTTGAAAACTTTGTTAGTGTCCACAGGCATAGACATGGCAGCTCCCGTCATCTGTTCCAGCATAACTCAGGACTGAGCAGCAGCATTATCTTGGCCCAAAATCAGAGAGTAAATGCTCCGGAGTTCAAATGCATTGAGAAAGTACCAGGACGCAGAACTCACCCACGCGGCATCTAATGTGAGTAGCTCGATTCCCTGCTGCAGCATGGGCTTAAAGCGCAGAGTCCGTGGAAACGGGACCTTGGTTGTAATAAAGCCTGAGAATGTCCTGTTGGTCCATTGCCATTGAAAATCATAGGGAGGACACTTCTGACATTCCCCTTCATCATGTCCATGAGCATCGTGGGTTAGTCATAGGAGAAAGTGGCACTACTTTCCTTTTAGTTTTTTTTTTTTTTTTTTTTTTAAATCCATCCTCTGGATTGTTGAAGTAATATTTCCATGTCAAGAAAGACTGTTTGGGAATGTATTTTCCATTTTCCCATTTGACTCTGCTTCAGGTTAAGACTTGACTATCAGATACTTGTTCCTAGGTGAGCTTCTTGTCACTCTGCAACAGTATGGACACATAGTGGCAGATCATGCCTATAAAAAAAAGTGATGATCATGGTGCGAAGAACCACCCAGAAGTAAATATTGGAGTCCAGCAACAGCTCTGGCCCCGCCATCTTCGCTGAGAGCTGGCTGCCCGCTGTAGGGGAGCACAGTTTCCCTCTGAGTCCATTCCAGGGCCTTCTCCCGCCAGTCAGCTGGCCGACCCCAACACTGCAACAGCCTAGATCCTGAGGGATGCGCTTCCAGCTGGGTTGCTGGATCCTGACTTCAGGCGAGCATATCTCTCAATGGAATTTTTAATCTAGATATCTGTTTGAATCTGATTTATGGATTCCATTTCTTTCCTGCCTTAGGCATTCATAGTTTCCATGATCTTCCTAAGCTCTTGTATTTATTAATCTGTATCTATTCTAGAGTCATAAAGAATGCCTTTTACTATGGTCACAATCTCTGTACTTACCTGAGAAATTTTTGCTGATATGATTTTTTTCTGTAGCTTATTTCATCTGCGTAGTTACTTTCACTGTTACCACTTCAGAGAGTTCATGACAAAGGATCATGCAAAAAATTTTTGCAAACTGGTACAAAAGACAGAAGGGAGAGAGGAAAAAATAAATAAGAATAGAACAGAACAACAAAACTAGAAACCATGTTTATATTCACATAAAAACAAGAATAAGAGAAAGAAAAAATTTTTTTAATTTAATTTTTTTTTCTTGTTTCACAACTTTTTGTTTGTTTGTTTATTTTTATGGCTGGCTCAGCCTACCGCAAGGGCAGGGTTGGCACAGCATGTGGCGCTGGGGATCGAACCGCGGTCCCTGAAGCTGCCTAAGCTTTCCCATGCAGAGGCTTTAGACCCCTGAGCCATCCTGCTGGGCCCCAAGAAAATTTTTAAAAATTAAAATAAAATAAAAATGTGCACTTTGCCGGGCAGGTAGCTCAGCATACTAAAGCGCCTGCTTAGGCAGAGCACAGTGGCCAAGATTCGATCCCCAGCATGCCATGCCAGCCCCACCCTTGGGGCACACTGAGACCACGATTGAAACGGTATGGTGGTACATGCCTGTAATCCCAGTGCTTGGGAGGCTGAAAACAAAAGGATCTCTATGTTGTGAGACCTTGGAATGCCGGTAGTCCCTGTACCAAATGCATAAAAAAACAAGTACACTTTGAGTTGTGTTTCTGCTGCCACTGGTAAACACTGACAGGAGTCCAGATCCAGGTCAGTCAATCCCCACGAGCCAGCAACACCTCCATAACAGTGTAAAAGAAAGATCCTAGCAAACCTGCACCCCTATTTGCACTGAAGTTCAAACTGGCCTTTGGCGGTGAGGTTAAAACCAGACCAACCCATCCTGCTGCAGTCCCCATGCCTGCTGCAGGGTTGAATTTGGCTGGAGCCACTAGGTGGAGCTAGAAGCTCCTCCAAGTCCCAAGCTCAGTTGGCCTCTCTCCAAGATGGCCCCCAGCCAAGTCCAAACAAGACAACTCACCAGTCCCCCACGGTCTACTGTGTGCACTACAGTCACTGCCAGCACTGCATCCGCTACTCTGCTCCGCTGGTGCACTTGTGTAAGCCTCCAGCATTGCCAGTAGTCACTGTGCATCCATTTTCAAGCTGCCAGTTTCATGTAGTGAGTCAAGGCTCAGGGAAAATAGTGCCACCTGGCTCCTCTTCCTCCTCCTTTTTATTTTTTTTCTTGTTTCAGAACCTTTTTTTATTCATTCTTTTTTTTTTTTTATCTCCGGCTCAGCCCGCCCCGAGGGCAGGGCTGGCGCAGCAAGTGATGCCGGGGATCGAACCGCGGTCCCCTGAAGCCGCCTGAGCTTTCCCAAGCAGGCGCTTTAGACCACTGAGCCATCCCGCCAGGCCACTCTTCCTCCTCCTTTGTTGAAGTTTCCCTCTTCACTATCTGCACGGGCTTCAGTTCTTACTCTAGATCCTTCTTGGGGGCCCAAGGACCCACTTGCCACCTTCTTTTCTTCCTCACATTCTTATATTCCAATGTCTGGGCACCAATTCCCAGAGAGGCTCTTTCTCTGCTGCTCATCACTGCCATCTTCCCAGAAGTTGTTTAAACATTTTTTTCCATCTCTATCAAAAAGATAGGTAAATTGAATTCTAAAAAAAGGACACTGATCTGATTATGCCAGAGATAAAGCTTAATCTTCCAGCTTCAACCTCTTCACACCTGAGATAGTGGAATTTGTTTTGTTTTAACAGAACTGTTTTTTGCAAAGGTAAGGTTATACTGAACCTCCAGTATATAACAGTTAAAGCCAGAGCTGGTTTTGTTTGGTTTGGTTTGGTTTTATAGTATTGGGGATTTATTTAACCCTGAGCCTTGTGCCTGGTAGGCAAGTATTCTATAATGAAGCTATATTATCAGCCCTTTTTCAATTATTACTTTGAGACTAGTTCTCACTAAGTTGCCCAGGCTGGCTTGAACTTGTGATCCTCCTGTCTCAGCCGCTGAGTCACTAGGATTACAGATATATATGCACACCTGTACACACATAGCTAAAATCAGAGCTACTTTGGTAAAGGTGGGACCAGACCTAGAGCCTCCCTATAGAGGGGCCTCAGGGGCTCTATGAATCACAGTTGTAAAGCAATATGGTTTTCTACTTTATGTTGGCTCAATGCACACAGAAACAATCCTTTATTTATACTTTTACACTGTATCAATAGAGTTTGCATCCCATAACACAAGGCTACCCAGCAACCAATAGCTGGCCTGAACCAAACAGGATGTTTTTCTCAACAGGATGTTCTTCTCAGCACTGGGGTAGCTTTCTGCTCCAGGCAGGGAAGCCCAGTGCCACCTACACACACTTGATCGATTTCCTGGCTTTCTGTGGCTCCCAACATATCCCCCTTTTTTATATTGCTTTGTCAAAAATGGATGTTTCATTGCAGTTAGAGACCTGTATTTGGAAAAGTCTTTAAAGGACCTTTTTATATTTGATGCCAATCCAATAACTGTAGATACCTGAATTCAATGTAACCAACCCTATGTAGTCTAACAGTCCACAATAGTAGTATGTTTTTAGCATAACTGATAATTTGTCAACTGTAGTTCACTTGAGCCTTTTATAGCTTAGCATATCAGTATGACATTACTTTTACACCTCATGTATACTTTTCTACTGGATGGTTAAGACCAAGTTGAAGCAAGAACTATATAAATACAAATATAATTTTTGTTATCTGACAAGTGAACCCAATCTCAGGATTTATCTTTGGAACCATGTGTAGCACCTTGTAGCTCTTCTGTCAGTGTCAGCCATCTGGATGAGTCACAGCCATTGCTTGACCATGACAGAGTCTGAGAGGTTATTTCTAAGTGACTCTCCTCAGGCACACTATATATTTGTCGATCACTTTCTTCTGTGGCTCCATGATCTTCTTATCACAGCAGAGGCTCTCTTCTGTCCTGAGTCTTTACTGACTTTGAGAGGCTAGGGCCAAAATATTGGCTATCCTTTTTAGCCCATCTATCTCTCCAACTGTTAGTCTGCAAACCTTAATTGTTAAACATCCAGAAGAAAAGCTTAACGACATTACTTTGTAACAGAAATTTTTGAAATAAAATCATATACAACATTATAGCAGGCCATTCTTAGGACATTTTGTGACATGCATACATTTCCATTTTAACATAATCTTTTTAACCAGTCTTCTTTAATACATATGAATGTTTCACCTAATTATCCTTAAATGAGACATATATCACAAGGCTTTTTCTTCCCTTCCCGCATATTTTTTTTTAATTTCTATTTGAAAGTCTTATTACAATAAGCAATCTTTAACATTGTAGAAGACCTGTACACTTGGAATCATGGTTACATTTTGGACATTATGAGATTAACAATAATGAGTTACCATACACATATGCAGTGGTTTTTTAATTTAGTTGAGTACCAAAACCATTTTTCTAAGAGAAAACTCAATCATATTTTTTTGAAAGACTTTTATCTTTAAACCAATGACTGATTTATTGTTCCCTATGGAGGTTATTGGGAGTTCCTCATTAGTGAACAAAAGGTTGGCCACACCTCTTATTCATCAATAGGACTCTGAATAATTTTTAAGCCTTTTTTTTTTTTTTGTAAAAGCTGAATTAATTTAAACCTTTCTCTCTTTTTAAAGAATTTTTTATCTTTTTTTTTTTATTTTTCTTGTTTCAGAACCTTTGTTTGTTTATTCACTCATTTTTATGGCCGGCTTAGTTCGCCCCAAGTGCAGGGCTGGCGCAGCATGTGGTGCCGGGAATCGAACTGCGGTCCCTGAAGCCGCCCAAGCTTTCCCAAGCAGGCGCTTTAGACAACTGAGCCATCGCACCGGGCCCTAATTTAAACCTTTCAATAAACTGTATAAACCAATTTTGGTATGACTTAAACCAGCTGGTAACTTTAAAAGAGCATGCTTTTAAGCCTGTATATCTAATGTTGTAATAACCAAGAGGAAAAAAATAAAACAACAATAAAAGGGGGAATAGCTGCTCACAGAATGACACACACATAGACAATAATACAGTACTCACAAATGGCCATCTTTACAAAATTATGAGTGCACTTGACTATACATGTGGCCAGATTGACTTATATTAACTCTATTGCAAAAAAAAAAAATTATAGTGGCAACTAGACTAGTCATATTTTGCTATCAATACACAGAAATCTCTTATCAGAAAATTTTTGAAAAAATAAAATGTCATCTCTATATATATTTAGTAAAATTTAGTTCAGTTATCATTATATATTTTACCATCTATTTGTTTATTTATTTTTATGGCCCACTCAGCCTGCCCTGAGGGCAGGGCTGGCGCAGCATGTGGTGCCAGGGATCAAACCATGGTCCCTGCAGCCGCCTAAGCTTTCCTAAGCAGGCGCTTTAGACCACTGAGCCATCCTGCCGGGCCCCTTTACCATCCATTTAAATCTTAAGATTTCCGTTTGTTAGTTCCTTCCATAGGCCCCAGGTTGGATCTGGCCTCCTAGTTATTTACTTCTTTTCCAGATCTGGCTTCATGATATAGCCTAACAGCACGTTCTGGTACCCAAATATATCGCTTGGCATTCTCTGGAAAAACACAAGCATACCCTCTCCCCCAGGTTAGTAGTGGACTGGGTCCCTTCCATTGTCCAGTATGGAGATCTTTCCAAAGGACTCTTCCTATCCTTTTTTGCTGTTATTTGATGGAATTGTCTTTCCGCTGCGGTACTTCCATCTTTTGTAGAACTTAAAGACTTAAGCATGTATACCACTAAGTGAAGTCTATTATGAGGTGTGAATTTTATAGGGAGTGATCCCCCTGTTTGTTCTTGCAGTTGAATTTTAATTGAATGGTGTGCACACTCAACAATTCCTTGAGCTTGAGGGTTATAAGGAATCCCTGTGATAAGGGAAATATGAAAAGTCTTACAAAACTTTTGGAAGACAGCACTTGTAGATGCTGGGCCATTGTCAGTCTTAAGTGTCCATGGGCAGCCAAGGGCACTAAAGGCATCCAAAGAGTGAGCAATGACATGTTTAGCTGCTTCGCCAGTGTGGGCAGTAGCAAATATGAATCCTGAGGAAGTGTCCACCAAAACATGGACCCAATGCAAAGAACCAAATTCAGGAATATGTGTAACGTCCATCTGCCACAGATGATTGGCGATCCCCGAGGACTGACTCCGATAGAAGGCAAAGGTAAGTGTTTTATACATGATGAGCATTGCTTAACAATCTCCCGGGCCTGTGACCGACTCAAATGAAACTGCTTGCATAAGGCAGAAGCATTTTGATGAAAAGTCACATGAGACACAGAAGCTTGTTGAATGGCATCTGAAGAAGTAACAGTCACAGCACCCAGCAGTTTATCGATGCTAGCATTTCCTTCAGTGAGGGGTCCTAGCAGTTGAGAATGAGAGTGTACATGACCAATAAAACAGGGAACATGACGCGATTGTATGACAACCTGAAGAGTGTGGAATAAATGAAAAAGATCTTGACTAGTGTGAATAGTGGCAGTCTCAATGTAGCGCATTACACCATAGACATAAACACTGTCTGAAAATAGGTTAATAGGAGTGGAGGGATGATCTTGTAATGCCCATATTACTGCTTACAATTCAGTCTTTTGTGCAGATGAGAAACCTGTGTCCTATATTCTTGAAGAGAAAGCTGTTACATAACCTCCTTGACCAGAAGCCAATCCACCCATGAAGATGGAGATGCCAGCTGCTATAGGGGATAATCTTATTGTTGAAGGGAAGACAAAGGGTGTAAGAGAAGCAAATTGTATTAATTTATCTGAAGGATAATGGCAGTCAATACTGGGGAAGTTAGCCAATGAAGATTGCCAAAAAGGTGAGAATTGCCATAGCCATTTTTGCTGAACTGAAGAAAAGGGAACAGTGATAGTGTGTACCTCATGACCCAGGAGCTGAATTGCATGAGTTTGTCCACGTACAGTCAGCTCTGCCACAGCATCATGAAAGGGAGTAATAGTTTTATGTGTAGTATGTAGTATGTGTAGCCACTGTAAGGGACCCTGAGACTGCCAAAGAACCCCAGTGGCCATATACTGAGTCAGAAAAATAATTAAAAGTGTTGGCAAAGATGGGTCAACTCAAGAGAGCTGAACATTAGAAAGAGCCTGGTCAACTTTACTTAGGGCAGTCTCAGCCTCTAGCATAAGTGTTCTTTTAGAAGTAGGGGCTGAGTCTCCCTTAAGAATGTCAAAAAAGTGGACTTAACTCATGCGTAGTTAGCTTAAGAGCTGGATGGAGCCAATTAATGTTACCAAATAGAGTCTGAAAATCATTTAGAGTTGTAAGATGTTTGACCTGGATCTGAACAGTTTGGGGCACAATGTGCCTTTGATGAATAAGGTGTCCTAAATGTGAAAAGTGTGCCATAGTTTGCACCTTTTTGGTAGCTATTAATGGACCTGCATTGCGGAGGCCAGCATCTAATTAAATAAATATTTGATATCACACGGATGGCAATTCATGTGCCAACAAAATGTCATCTGTGTAATGAATAATATATGCTGATGGGTAGGCCTGTCGCACTGACTGAATGGCTGCAGCCACAAACTCTTGGCACAGCGTTGGACTATTTGCCATACCTTGTGGTAGACAACACCACTGAAAACGACACATAGGGGCATGATTATTAACAGAGGGTAAACTAAAAATAAAACGTTTTTTATCTTCTGGGTGGAGAGGAATAAACAATTCCTTTAAATCGATTACCATAAGGGAAAAATGTAGAGGAATAGCTACAGGACTGGCAGTCCCTGTTGCAGTGCTCCCATTGGTTCCATGGTGCAACTGACTGCTCACAAGTCCTGTAGCAATCTCCACTTTCCAGATCTTTTTTTGATTACGAAAATTGGGGTATTCCAAGGACTATTGGAATGTTTTAGGTACCCTGCCATCAGCTGTTCATCAACCATAATATGAGCTGCTATGATCTTCTCCTGAGTTAAGGGCCACTGATCAACCCAAACAGGGTCATCAGACATCCAAGATACCCTGGATGCCATCCGTTGGGTCGGAGAAGAGATCAAGGCCCCTCTTGAGAATGTGAGGATGAGTAGCCTATGCCAGAACGATCTCTGTTAGGAATAACTAAAAGGGGGTTCTTTTCTTCCTTGGGCATTTTTACTAAGCCCTTGATTGAGAAGGAAACCTTGCTATAATATTTGATGAGTCACCAGGAAGTTAGGACTGGTCAAAATGCTCCCATATCCTATAAAATGTCACAACCCCATAGATTGACTGGGATATGGGGGAGGACATAGAGAGAAAAATATCCCAAATGGCCTGCATCCCTCCAGCTTAGCAACTTAGCACTTCTGCAAGGGTAAGAAACCTTGCCCACGCCTTGTAAAGCTGTAGTGGCCTTATCCAGAGGCCATGCCTCAGGCCAGTGATGTTGAGCTACAACTGAAACATCTACACCTATGTCCAATAGCCCTTTAAATGCTTTTCCTTCAATGGTCAACTCCATCTCTGGGCAATTTTGTTTAATCTGTTGGACCCAGTAAGTATTAGGAGATCTAAAACCCTTGAATTGCTTTTCCTTATTTATCAAACTTTCAAAATTTCCCAAGGGAAAAATGAACAATTGAGCAATGGGAGTACCTGGAGTGATTTGAGCAATAGTTTGGATAGACTGGATAATAACTGATTTCTCCAGTATAATCAGCTTCAACTGCACCAGGCAAAACTTGTAGGCCTCTTAAATTGAGGCAATTGAAACCTAGCAAGATTCCCACTGTACCTTGAGGCATAGGTCGGTAGGTTCCAGTAGGAATAATTTGGGGCCCCATATCTGGAGTCAATAGTCTGGAGGAGGAACTGAGGTCCAATCCTCCACTATTAGTTGTTGCCCCCTAGAGATCAAGGATGCTTGTGGTGGGGGAGGGAAAAGCGCCCCCATTGTTTGATGGGCCAAGGCAGGGCCCATCGCAAGTTTCCCTGAATGGTTCGGCCTTCCACATCAGTTTTAGATTTGCACTCACTTGCCCGGTGGTATCCTCGTCTACATCTAGCCCATGGACTGGAGGGTTTAACTAAGGAGTCAGTCTGTGTTGTCTTTGGTGCAGCAGAACAATTTCAGGCTATATGTCCTTCATCCCCACAATGGAAGCAAAATACCTTACTTTGTCCTCTGTTTTTACATTGTGGATGAATAGCCTGAGAAATAGCTGCTGCCAAGACAGCACCCTGTACATATGAGGAGCCAATATCCACACAAATCCGAATCATCTCAGTCAGTGTAGCTCGCCTCTTATGGGCTCTTAAAGCCTCCTTACACCATTTATTTGCATTTTCGAAGGCCAACTGTTGAACTATTAATTTTCCAGCTTCTGTGTCACTGATAATCCTCTCAATGGCATCTAATAAATATACAGCAAAATCCTGGAAAGGTTCCTCAGGGCCTTGCTTTATAGAAGCCATGTTAAGGGATGTTTCACTCTTTCAAGGGAGTTCCCTCCAGGCCCTAACTGCCGCTATTTTAGTTTGCTCATATATTTGCAGTGTAAACGTCAGCTGATGGTTTGTGCTAGCAAAAGCTCCCTCCCCTGTTAGCATATCTTTTGTAATGGCTAAGTTGTGAACCACATTTTGAGCTGCCTGTTGCACGTAACATTCACAAAAATTTCCTTTCCACAATAAATAATCTCCTGGATTCAAACACACTTTAGCTATTGCCTTTCAATCATTTGGGGGTCATAATCTGCTATCCTAGTGCTTCTACTAAACTCAAAGTGAAGGGAGCAGTAGGGCCATATGTAGCAACAGCTTGTTTCAATTCTTTTAATGCTTTAAAGGGTATGGATGCGTGAAGACATATAACTTGTCCAGCATTATTGGGGTCTTGAACTTCAGAAACAGGGTAGAGATGGTGAAAACCCTCCGTGGACTCCCCCACCCATCTGGCTTCTTTTAATGCCAATTGTAAGGGAGATAAAAGAAATGGCTCTGCCTCCCTTAAGGCAGAAGTCCCCATCTGAGATTTAGCAAAATGTCCCTGAGCTGCCACAACCAGGACTATAGCTCATAGTTCCTCAAAGCCCATTGAATGCTGAACCCGATTTTGTGGAAAAGCAGTTTCTGGTGGGGCAGGATCCCTGTTGTTCCCCATCATTGTATCCTTATTTGATAGAGCAGGGCTAGAAGAGTCAAGCTCTATCTTCTTGGGCATCATGGTTTTGTCTACCTTGTTCAGCTTGGACTTTGGACTTGACTTTAAAGGATAACTACAAGTTAAATCCCTTGAGGTGGAAAAACACCTTCAAACCACAATCCAGAAAACAAAAGTATAGACAAGGATCAATCATGCAACAACCACTTCAACATGCATGTATCTCTGTGATTCCTTGGACTCTATTTGCCCCATTCTTAACTCAATCAAATGCACTTCTATCAGGTGTCTCTCAATCTTTGTTCTCTCTTTGTGCTTCTTATCTCTTTGGCCCTAGTGAGCCCACTCCTGGCCCTAATGAGCCCCTTTTGGCCTTTGCAAGGCCCTCCTGGCCCTAGTGAGCCTGACCTGGCCCTAGTGAGCCCCTTTCCCAAGTTTACACCTAGTAGCCAGCGCCAGTGCACACCAGTACAGACTACTGCTGGCTCTAACCACTCCACTTCCCCAACATGTGCGCACTTCTTTGAAGTAATTTCTCCGCCCACACTTACCTCACACCGGGGTCCCTGTTCAGGTGCCAAATGTAGGGATCCGTTGATCTTACTGTGAACTGGTTCAACCCTGGGGAGACACGACTGTAGGAATCAGAAAGAGACAAGACAAAAAGTTGGGCTAGGTGGTCGCCAGTCTGCCTGATGGGCGAGACTAACTCAATGCACACAAAAAAGATCCTTTACTTATACTTTTACACTATATCAATAGAGTTTGCATCCCATAACACAAGGCTACCCAGCAACCAATAGCTGGCCTGAACCAAACAGGATGTTTTCCTCAACAGGATGTTCTTCTCAGCACTGGGGTAGCTTTCTGCTCCAGGCAGGGAAGTCCAGTGCCACCTACACACACTTGATTGATTTCCTGGCTTCCTGCGGCTCCCAACATCAATTCAGTGGAAACTACAGTACTCTTAAAAAAAAAGAGATCCTAGAGGATTTCAGAAAATGGATAGCCATACTCCCTAAATTGTTATACAGATTTAATGCAATCCCTATCAAAATACCATCAGCATACCTCACAGAACTGGAGAAATCAATCCTAAAACTTATCTGGAACCAGAAAAGACCTAGAATTGCAAAGACAATCCTGGGCAACAATGATAAGGCAGAAGGCATTACAATACCTGATGTAAAATTATACTACAAAGCTACCATGATAAAATCAGCATGCTATTGGCAAAAAAAAAAAAAAAAAAAAAGATAGACCTGAGGGATCAATTGAAAGATTAAAAGATGAAGAAGCAAATACAAGCACACTCAGCCACCTTATTTTTGACAAAGGGGCCAAAGATGTTTGTTGGTAGAATGATAGCTGCTTTAACAAATGGTGCTGGAAAAACTGGCTCTCTACATGCCAAAAACTAAAACTTGACCCAGGCCTATCACCATGCACTAAACTATAGTCAAAATGGATTATGTTAGGGTCAAGAAGCGCACCGCGCGAAGGAAGACTCCAAGAGACGTTCTCTCATGCAAAAGCAAGGGGATTTTATTTTCCAAGCATGCATGGGGCTCACTGAACGTGCAGGAACAGAGAGCCCCGAGCGAGGTGTGGACAATGTATTTAAGCCCACAGATAAGCGCAGGAGGAGTTTAGCAAGCGCGATTATAAAAGCGAATAGCATTGGTTAATTTAAATGGTTTCTTACACAGTTATTGGTGGGGGTACCTATGAGACGGTTCAAGGTTAAGCTACAAGGAAGTTTCCTGATATGGACAGCAGATGTTCGGTCTGGGTGCATTCCACACATTCCGTTATACTTTTGTAACTAGTGGTCAGGCTTATCTACGTGGGAATGCAGGCTGGGAACGTAGGTCAGGCCACACTTAGGTTGTAGGTGTTTAACATTAACCAGACGCTATTCTGGTGGTCTTTTCAGGAGCTAGAGTCTTGGGACACGTTCTTCCCAGAGGCACGTCTGTGGGGCCATGAGGGCTTTGCAAAAATCCCTCTTACGGATTAAAAATCTAAAATAGTAAAAGAGAAACACTAAATCTCCTAGAGGAGAAAGCTGGAGGAAATCTTGAAGAAATCAGGGTAGCAAAGAGTTCATGGACAAAAATCAAAATGCACATTTAACACTTGAAAGAATCAATAACTGGGACCTCCTCCAGCTGAGAAGTGAAAAGACAACTCACAAATTTCAAAAAAATTTTAACTAAGTATTCAGACAAAGGCCTTCTATCTAGAATTTATAAACAGCTGAAAACCGTTAGGGTCCCAGAACTCAAAGACACAGTCCAGAAGTGGGCATCTGAGATGAACACAAAGTTCTCAGAGAAAGAAATTCAATAACCCTTAAGTACATGAAGAACTGCTCCACATCGCTAGCCATTTGTGAAATGCACATCAACACTTAGATACCATCTCATCCCAGAAAGAGTGGCTACCATAAAGAAATCAACCAACAACAAATGTTGGGGAGGCTGTGGGGAAAAAGAAACCCTACTCCACTGCTGGTGGGAATGCAAACTGGTGCAACCATTATGGAGAACAGTGTGGAGACTCCTTAAAAAACTAAAACTGGAAATCCCATTCAATCCAGCTATCCCCCTACTGGGAATTTTCCCAGAAGAACTGAAAACATCATATCATAGTGATATCTGTGTGGCTATCTATGTTCATAGCAGCACAATTTGTGATAGCCAAATCTTGGAAATAACCCAAATGCCCATCATCTGAAGAATGGTTGAAAAAGATGTGGATGGGTCCGACAGGATAGTTAAGCGGTCTAAAGTGCCTGCTTCAGAAAGCTTAGGCAGCCACAGGGACCGCAGTTTGATCCCAGGCCCCACATGCTGCGCCAGCTCCGCCCTCAGGGTGGGCTGAGCCAGCCAGATTTTAAAAAAAAAAAAAAGCTGAAAGGAGATAAAACGAAAAGATGTGGTATTTTCTTACAACGGAATATTACTCAGCTGTAAAGAATGATAAACTAGTCAGGCGTGTTGGCGCGTGCCTGTAATCCCAGCACTTGGGAGAGAGGCTGAGGCAGGAGGATCAGTGCAAGTTTGAGACCAGCCTGGGCCACAAAAGTGAGCCCAAGGCCAGCCTAAACTAAATAGTGAGACCTTGTCTCAAAAAGACAAAAGAATGATAAACAAGAAGACTTCATGTATAGGTGGATGTAACTTGAAAGTGAAATAAGCCAGGCCTACTTATATAAATATTGTATACTCTCCCTAGTGTAAGAACTCAAAAGAATTAAAATGGAAAGAAAAAGTTAAAAAGTTATTTATATATATAATATATATATTACGTATATATACTATATTATATATATATATATATATATATATATATATATATATATATTGTTAATACTACTAGTTGAGGGAAGAGAAAATTTCATTCTTTTATATGTTTCTTCTTGGAGAACTCTGTCTATAATTTGTGTTGTGAGGTATATTTTGGTCTTTTTTTTTTTTTTTTTTTGTCTTTTTGAGACAAGGTCTTGCTATGCAGCTCAGGCTGGCCTTGAGCTCACTTTTGTAGCCCAGGCTGGTCTCAAACTCGCACTGATCCTCCTGCCTCAGCCTCCCAAGTGCTGGGATTATAGGCATGTGCCACCACACCCAGCCTTTGGTCATTCTTATATTATGATACAGACTTTTAAAAAAAGAGAAAGAAACCAAGTTGGAAGCCAGGTCTCCTGCTTTTCAGATTGAGTTTTTATTCATGATCCACAGTGGAACATGCAGGCGAGATAGCTCAGCGGTCTAAAGCGCCTGCTTAGGCAAGATCAGGCAACCATAGGGACCATAGTCTGATCCCTGGCACCACATGCTGCACCAGCCCCATCCCCAGGGCAGGTTGAGCCAGCCATAATATAAAGCGGGGGGGGGGGGGTAGTGGTCAGTCATGGTGGCACACGCCTGTAATCCCAGCACTTGGGAGGCTGAGGCAGGAGGAACATTGCAAGTTCAAGACCAGCCTGGACTACAAAAGTGAGCTCAAGGCCAGCCTGAACTGCATAGCAAGACCTTGTCTCAGAAAACAAAACAAAAACATCTGTGAAGCTCATCCCTGATCTAAGCCCGGTTTTATTGTTTTCTAGGTAAAACCTTTGTCCTTGGTAATAGTCTGCCTCGGTCCTTGGCAACACATTCAGACTCAATGGACTCTGCCTTGAATCCTTCCAAACTTGTCAGCACTTCCACAAATCTTCGAGCTCCTGGGTGTCGGCCCTTGCTTCCCTCCTATGGTCTTCCACCAGGCACTGCCTCAGCTGCGCGCAGGCTCTGTTCCAGAGGTAAACCAGCCACATTTCTCTCTTTCTGTCCTTCTTCCTTCTCTACTTCCCATCCTTCCTTCAACATGCTATGGGAACTGGGCATGGTGGCACGCCCCTGTAATCCCAGCTCTTAGGAGGCTATAAACAGGTGGATCACTTCGAGTCCAATCTAGTAGTGAGACCCTGAACACCCTATAGTCCCTTCACCAAAAGGAAGTTGGGATCCCCCCGCCACCAAAAAAAGAAAAAAAAAACATGCTATGGGAGGCCAGAGGTAACCTAGCTGTACACGGTGGTAGGACTGGGATTAGGCTTACTATTATGCCTGACCAGGCAACCTGGGAGGAAATTAGAACTCTGGAATTGGCTTGCAGATAACAGAAAGAATCAAATATATTAAGCTAACAGAGACAGAGAAGGAATCATTATTTTATTCATTAGCCATTAATTCAAACACTGGTGGTAATCTGTGTTTGGCACAGATATAAAAATGACTTTTAACATTAGGCCTTGTAGTAGAGACAAACACTTAAAAAGAAAATGGTTTACTTGGAACAGTATCCTGAGCACACTGAGAGAGATGTGCTGTAGACGGTCTGAAAACCAAAGAAGGTGCCCTAGACTCAGTTTTAGCATTCAAGGGAGCTTCCAAGGAGAAGTAACTCCTTGTCTGAGGCTGTATAAATGTTAAAGTGTGTGACAAGGGAGATCTTTCCAGAAACAGGGACAACTTAAGGGCAGAGGGAAAGGAAGTAGGGCAGATGGTACCAAGATTGCATGTCATTTGGCATTACTGAAACTAAAATGTCATCCTGGAACTTCATTGAGAAAAGCCTCAAAAGGTCAGTGCTTGAGTCACTGAAGGTCTTAAATTCTGTACTAAAGAATTCAATCTTGAATTTGCAGACTGTGTGAAGCTGCTCATAGGCTTTTAATTAGGGACAAGGCATAAGTTTGTAAAGGTCTTTTTGTTTTGTTTTGTTGTTGGTAACATTGTTGTTACTCCCAGGACCTGCATCTGAGCCACATCTCTGTTCCCCTTTTTTTTTAAATTTTGAGATAGTCTCACTAAACTGTGTCAACTAACTTCAAATTTGTGATCTTCCTATGTCAGCCTCCCAGAGTGCTAGGATTACAGGTTAGGGGCATACCCCAGCTGAGATTTGTGTTTTGAGTACATCCATGATCGCTGGGTTGAATGTGAATCTGAAAAGGAACAAGACTAGATAAGACTAGAAAGCCAATTGGAAGCTTATAAGGGTAACACAGACTAGAAATAGAAAAGGACAGAATTCAGACAATGATAGATTTATTAGCGAAGATATTAATGGATTTAAAAACTATTCATGAATGCCCCCTATCGTCACTTCTATTCAGTATAGTTCTGGAGTCATTGGCCACAGCCATTAGACAAGAAAAAGAAAAGGAATAAGAATAGGTAAAGAAGTAGTAAAACTTTCACTATTTGCAGATCACATGATAATCTACTTAGAAGACCCAAAGAACTCCACCAAAAAACTACTGTAACTAATACACAAATTCAGTAGCATAGCAGGTTACAAAGTCAACACACAAAAGTCAATAGTATTCGTCTACACAGATAACAAACACACTGAGAAAGAAATTAGAGAAACAGTATCTTTTATGATAGCACCAAAGAAAATGAAATACTTAGGAATCAACCTAACTAAGGAAGTAAAAGACCTTTTCAATGAAAGCTATAGTACTCTCAAAAAAGAGATCTTCGAAGATCTCAGAAAATGGGAAGCTGCCGTGCACCGCCTCGCCAGCAAGGAGGACGCAACACACAGTTCTTCCTTCAGCGGTTTATTCAGGACCCTTGTACAATCGCGGTTGTCTTTCTTCCTTCTCCCTCTTTCTTACTTCTCCCTTCTCTTCTCCCCTCTCTTACTTCTCCCTTCTCTCCTCCCCTTTCTCTCGAGCACCCGCGGGCTTCTAACTAAATACTCCCGAGCATCCAATCCCGGTTAGCCACGTGGCACTCAACGGTAGGTCCACATACGCGGAAGCAAGCCAGGGGTTTCAGCCTTGACCATATATGGTAATAAACAACGGGCAGAGAGCACTCACCCCTCGGGGGTGGAAGGCGGAAGCCGGCGCCATCTTTAGGGTACGGCAGTACACAGCTCTCCACAGGAAGCTATTCCCTGCTCCTGGATAGGAAGAACCAACATTGTGAAGATGGCCATACTCCCTAAATTGTACAGATTTAATGCAATTCCTATCCAGATACCATCAACATACCTCACAGATCTGGAGAAGTCATTCCTAAAATTTATTTGGAACCAAAAAAGACCGAGAATTGCAAAGACAATTCTGGGCAACAAAGGTATGGCAGGAGGCATTACAATTCCGGACCTAAAGTTATACTACAAAGCTACAGTAATAAAATCAGCATGGTATTGGCAAAAGAATAGATCTGAGGATCAATGGAATAGATTAGAAGATGCACAAGCAAATACAAACAAACTCAGCCACCTTATTTTTGACAAAGGGGCCAAACACATTTACTGGAAGAAAGATAGCCTGTAACAAATGGTGCTGGAAAAACTGGCTTTCTACATGCCGAAAACTAAAACTTGACCCTAGTCTATCACCATGCACAAAACTAAAGTCAAAATGAATTAAAGATCTAAATATTAAAAGTGAAACATTAAATCTCCTGGAAGAGAAAGTGGGAGGAAATC